>CAOJBJ013209630.1:0-11189 GCA_948291685.1 Euphorbia celastroides
GCCCCTGCATATAGGTAAATGCACAATGTAGCTATAGCATTTTATATAATTCTCGTATGTATAGATTATCGTAATGTGTTTCGTAGAGGGGAAGCAACCGATTCTAAAAGACACATTGACATGATAATATTTTATCAATTAATATGTCAAATCATATTTAATGAACGTTAAGTCAGTAGATCTATAAATAACAATTCCATCTATTTTTTTAGTTAGTTAATTTTTCGACGTAGTCAACTTTTCTTTCTAGATGTATATAAACCCTAACATCGAATTCATATATCATCATTAGCAAATAGTTGTAGCAATATCAAAATTAGACATTCGGATCAAAACAAATATAGTTGAAGCAAAAATTTGATAAAATCATCATACCACCAAAAGAAAAATCCATGTCTCTTATGTAGTTTTGCCCGGGTACTAATGTTTCTTGGTTTCGAGTAATTTCAATAAAGTGAAAAGAAATTTGTCTTCGAATGAGGAAATAAGGATGACTCTAAATTTACAAGGAGTGGATTTAATACATGTCAACTCTGTTTGTTTTGTCAGTTCATTTTATGAAAATAGTTACTTCAAAGTTTCAAAACGCATCTATCATAAATATGAACTGTATATATCCGTTGGCTTATTTATTCAACTATAATAAGTCTTTTGTGAACTATATTAGTGCTAGACATATAATTACTCTATGTATAATCAAAACCTAAATAATACTACCTAAACAAATTGTAAATCAAGAAAACTAAGTATTAACCAAATTATTTTTGTAGCATTTATAATGGCCTAGCAAATTCAAATGAGCAAGTAAAAGTATTGTTCTATGTGTAGAATATGATGACTTAGTTTTACTATTGAATATAATTCACATTTTTATATAAGGACAATAACGGATAAAATAATAGTTATATAATTTTTTTTTAATTCCGAGAGAACGATACATTTTCGTAAAGGAAAAAAGTAATGGAGTGGATGAAAATTTTGGACAAACATCCCAACTAAGTTGGTGTATCTGCTTACCTACAAAACATCCTCCCCTGTTTCATTCAAAAGTGATCAAAGACTAAAGTGTATACAAATTATCAACAAACTACAACCCAATCAACTACATAGCACTAATCTCAGATTATATATGGATCACTGTAGAAAAAACCACAGTTTTTATACCAGTGCATTAGAAAATAAACGTGGAAAAAACTGCAAACACACAATTTCCCTGTTTATACTCCAGAAAACCAAAAAGTATATTTTATAAGAAAACGTCGTTGAATAAATAATTTGTAATTACTAATTAGACCTTCCAATTATCAATTACATAAAATTTTCAGAAACTATTTATATTGGGAAACTATCATTTAAAATCTAAACACAATTATAAATTGCAAGTTCACTCTAAAATTTTGATTAGTGTAGTTCAATAAATGATAAAATGAGATGTTATAAATTTATAATGGGAAAGAGAGGATAAAGCGGTGAGGCAACGGCGGATGGATTAATGACCGGTGACCGACTTCTGAGATATTCTGGCGGTGGGCCCAAATAATTATCATTCATGAAATAAAAAGTTAACTAAAAGTGATCAATGGTCATATATGTTTTTTGTTTGGCAATCTAAATTTGGAATTGGTCAAATTCAACCCTTTTAAGTTTTTTCAATTTTAATTTTTCAACTATCTAAAAACTGCTATAATTGCCTGATCTTTTTTTTTATTGTGGGTCTTTACATTTTGTAAATTTACTGTGAATATATGAAAGGAGATATATGTTATCATCTCACCAAATATGCTTGTAAATAAAAATTTATACGTTTTAACTTTTCGAATAACTAGTTAAAATTTTTATTCCAAAATTACTAGAATAATGTGAAGGTTGGATGTAGTAACAAGTTTTTCCAGATTAAACACTTCTCTATTGATTTATAACCATTGTATTAGACATGTTCATCGGACGGGTCGAGTTCGGGCCGGGCTTGGTCAGGTTTTTGATTAAAAATGCCAACCCAAGCCCGGCCCAAGTCCATATTTAAAACTTCAGGTTCGGGTCGGGTTCGGACCGGGTTTATGAAGTCAAACCCAAGCCTGGTCCAAGGCCCTTTAATTATTTTATTTTATTTTATTGTTAAATAAATTATAAAAAATAAAATTATATATAAATTTTACATCTAAATATATAGTATAGTAAAGTTCTTAAAAGTATAGTTAATAATTTAGTAAATTAATATTAAAATAACATATAAACTATTAAACATAATATAAAATTATAAAATAAATATATTTTTTATTTATCGGATCGGGCTCGTGCCGGACTTGGGTATTTATACAAAACCAAGCCCGGTCCATGGAACTCAGGTTTTTGCAGGTTCGGGCTCGGGCCTGGTTTTAGAAGAAAATGGCTACCCAAACCCGACCCATTTGATCGGGTTCAGGCCGAGCCAGACGGGTAACCGACCCGATGAACATTGTATCCAATTTGAACTTAAAAGGACCGGGATTTTCTAAAATTTCTCCAGATTATTTTAATTTTTTTCAATTTCAATTATTAATTAATTAAAAGTGTATAAAGTAATGACTGTATAAGTCAAAAATAATTTTAACAAAACGGGCATTTAATCAGCACTTTTATCATATCTTTGCTTGTGATTTTGCTTGTTGGGAAGAAAAAGTTCACTTTTTATCCAACTAATTGATATTGCAAAAAGATTAGCAATAAAGCTATACGAGAAAGAAAATTATTGCCATCTTTGTGCTTTCATAGTTCCAACTTCTTTTGTTTTTTTTATCAGTTACAATATCATTAATCATATAAAGTATTGTAGCATCACTTATATAATATGCAAAATGATCTATTTAAATTCAACACAATTTAATTTTGCTGCAGCTTACTCTTGAAACAAAATGGTTTTATCATATTAGATTCCTCATCAACACATTTTTTTTTATTCATTTCATTTATTTTTAAAATTAATTAAATGGAGGAATCATTAGCTTTTATAGCTATGCTATTATATTAGAGAAGTAACATAATTTATATTAGCTAACTGCCTCACTAGACATTTTAAAAATTTTCAGAAGAATCTTCAGGTCTTGAATTATTCGATAACCGACGTTACCGACCTCTCAATTTCTACACAATAATTTAATCTTTCAAATTAGTCAGAGAATTATTTGAAGCTATATAGATTCCTTATATATAAAGAAAATTTAAATTCCTTTTTTAAATTAATTTAGTTACTATATCTAGATATGTACAACTAACTCATTAAGTAAACATACGTATTTATTTATATATAACAGAATACCAACTAACTTTCACAAACATATACTATAATCATCATAAATATTAACTTATGCATAGTAGTTATTCCCTCTGTTTCATCTATATATTTCTAAAAGTTAAGTAGTTTGTAATCCGCGGAAAATTAGTATATATATGTACAAATAAAAAACGTAACATTAAATAATACATAAAAAATTTTACTTCAATGTCCTACTTAAGTTTAATTAGTTATATGATTGTACACTAATGACGTTTCCAAATGTTGCTCCGGAGTAAAACAATACTTTTAACATTGTAAGAATTATAATGAAATTCAAAATTTTGACGTGTTGAGGAACTGAGCCCACAAATTTTTGTTTATTATTTAAGAGATAAGTGTGACTTAAATTTATTCAGTTTTAACTTTACAGCACTATAAATAATTAAACAACTTAAGAAAAAATTTAATGGGATTTAAGTTGTAATTATTATATTACTTATCTCATAAATCAATCGGAATTGATTCTCTTTCTAGATGAATGTCCACGTCAGCCGGGTTATAAACTAAGATCCTGTTATCTTCAACTTTTAAAACTAAACTGAACTTAACTTAACTAAACTGATCTGAACTTAACTTAACTAAACTGATCTGAACTTAACTAAACTGAACTTAACTGAACTTAATTGTTTACATTACTTTTTCAGTTAAAATTAGTGGTTTCGACTTGAACTGAACTAAACTGAACTGAACTTAACTTAACTTAACTAACTTAACTTAACTGAATTGAACTAAATTAAAAGTGAAGATAACAGGCTTAAACCTTCAACTTCTCCTAACGTGATAGTATAGAGATTAGAGAACGACTATATATTGCCTAAATACATTAGCATATAATTACTTATTCCTAGCTAAATTATGATATAACATTTTTTATTGAAAGAACTTGTCTTAATACATTAGATAAGATATCACAACATCTTTTATTAAAGATAGACAATAATTCAACCAAGTCTTTTTACCTGTCGAAAAATCCGCAGCTCGAACTAACAAATGAGTAATCTGATTTGCAGACTGATTCGAAATACAATAGGAAAGGAACGAAAAAGTTTCAGCGGTTCCATACATTTCAAGGAGTATTGTTACAAGGTAATTCGCTTTAAAAATTTTAAATTTTCAAAATGCGTTTTAAAACTGCAAATCGGGATCACTGTATAGGTTAACAAATTTAGAGTACTTAATCAAAATATTTATAAACTTTTTTGTTGATGTGTAACATCACCAATAAGCATAACGATAGATTATTAAACGCAAAACATTTTATTTAGTATTGAAGCAGAATCATGCTGCTAGATTTGTCCTTTATTTATGTTGGAAGTGGCTCGTTAAAGTTAGAAGATCCGTCAAGTTAAAGATCCTATCCACTTCGAAGAATGTTTTAAGATAAACAAAATCCGAAGTCAAAGCAGCGCAACAAAATCCGAAAGATCAAAGTGCAAAGAGAAGGTCCGGATTAGGAAGTTCCGGATTACAACAAAAGGAGAAGATCCGGAATCCACGTGAACCAAGTTGGATCCGGTTATAAACAATTTGAAATGTCCTAGTGTGTTTAAAAAGATCAACCACAGTGTCCAAGAAGCATTAAATGCGTCTCACCAACTGTCGGAACATTTAATGAAGAGAGAAACACTAGAAGACAAAAACAACAACCTGACAGTGACATAAAGTCACTTTCTATTCAATGACGAAGCGCGTGGACTACACTACCTACTGAACAAGTACAAGGATGTTCATCAGAAAATTAGAATAACTGAATATCCTATGAAATCCTACTGGCGCACATTTCCCTACTTCAAACGGGCATTAAATTATTTCTAACGGCCAAGAAAAAGGTCCAGATGCGCCTAGACTTAGCTTCTTCAACGATCGAGATTAAATCTTCACCAACGGTCACATTTATTGCTCAACCTATAAATAGAAGACCTTGAAGACAGAAGAAGTTGTTGACTCTTTCGACAAGCTATTGAGAGCAAACAATCTTTGTGAAAGTATTTCAGTGTGTACAAAATCTCTTCAATCGGGTGATTGGAGAGTGAGGACTTAACTTCTAGAATCCGGAGAGTGATTTGAAGTGATATATCTTCTTGTAATAGAACTTAACTAATCTGGCGAGAGATTGGTGGTATATCCTACTTACGGAAGAGACTCAGTTAGGCTAGTGAGAGCTTAGTGGTATATCTGCTTTTCGGAGACAACTGTAAACGGCTTTATTCCTGCCCGTAAAGGAATTGTAAACGACTTCCTTCCTGCCTGTAAAGGAAGAAGATAGTGGATTAAAGTCCAGCATGAGTTCTGGGGACTGGAGTAGGCGTAAGCCGAACCAGAATGAAAATACGGTGTTGTTAAGTTTAAACAAACCAACTAACATCTTGTGTGTATTGTGCATCCGGAAGTAAACGGTCTGCATTCGGAACCCAATTCCAGAACTGACTTTAAACGATTTCAAAAAGAATATCACGTTTCCGCTTAAAAGGTTAGAATAAGGGTCATTCACCCCCCCGACCTGTCTTGTTGATTACAGTGGGACAATAATTTATTTAATCAATTTTTTTATTTATTAGTACATTGGATTAAGTATCAAATAGTTTATATTTTCAACTGAGAATAATATTTGCTTTTAGACTAGACCTGGACTTATCTTGTATATTCACAAGTTGATTATAATACTATGGAACAAATCAATAATTAATTAATAATCTATCTCTTTCCTCTGGACTACAGTCTTAATGGTCAACCTAATCACACTAATCAACTTTTGCAGCTTTAGACTCAGTCAATTTCTTAACAAAGTTTCTAGATTTAAATTAATCATTTTGTTGTTTTTATAATAAAAATGTAATATTCAACTACGACTATATAATTTAATATTATACAAAATTTGGTGATTCAGAATGGTAACATTTAATGATAAATAGTTAGGTATAATTTCTTTGTTTTTTTCCCCAAAACCACCTACCTTATCATTTTTTTTCACACCTACGAGACATTATATATTAGATCTATAAAAAATACTCCTTTTGATTCTATAGATGATTTTCATCTTGAAATACTTAAGTTTTATAGTTTACTAACCTCTTTTTATATAGTTCAATGTGAAGCTTTTGACTTTCAGCTAGAGACTGCACTGGTAATTATTTAGAATAGTTGCAAATTGCAAGGTCAAACTTCACAATATTAGATGAATTGTCAGGGAATTTCTTCATTTCTTGTTTAACGCAGTAAATAATAGTTTTAACTAGTGTTCTGGTAGGGCATGTTTTAATTTAGTGATGAGAATTGAATTTGTAGTTTTCAGAGACTTTCATGTTTGAGTTGATGTAGGTGAGGGTACAAAAATATCTTTTTATAATCTAATGCAAGTGTAATTATCCAAATAAATTAAAGGAACATGGCATTTGAATTTCTTTTAGCAGTTTCTTTTTAAATTTTAAGAGTAAATAATATTTTACATATATTGTTAGTATCTTCAAACAATTATTTTGGATTAAAGTTATAGTGATTTTGTTTTTTTAAAATTAATTTTACTTTGTTCTTCATCACCATTAGAATAGTGGATGAAATTCAATCCAATGGTGATAGTGACAAAGTAAGGAAAAAATAAATCATCACTAAATATGTCATTATTTTGTATTAAAATAAATAATAAAACTATCAATAACAATAAGAAATTTTGAGCAGTGTACAAAACCACAATGATAAATAATGACAAGCAAACCAAATGAGCTTGCGTTCTTTTATTAAGGCGAACACTGCTTTTAGCTAATTTGAATGCGAAAGTTATCAGCAACAATTAATAAGAGTTACGACAACAAACACATATCAATAAAATTTATGTCCATAACTAGGACAATTGTTTTCATAAATTTGAAATTAGTGTTTATTCAACAATTTGGTTTTGCATTCTCGGCATCAAACAACAATTTTAAGTAGTTTATTACAATTGTTTGTAGTCTTTTCTCAAAAATCGAAATATATAATATACAACAACAATGCAACTATAAGAGCATCTTCAATAGAATGTCTATTCTCTAATCTTCTTTAACACATAAGTAAAAATAGACATAAAGTTAAAAAAATCATTCTTCAATAGATTGTCTATTTTCTCATTTTCATGATGATGTGTCACTATTTATTACGCACATTATCTATTTAAATTTCCACATGTAGACATTCAAATAGAAGATTGTGCAATTAATTTTAATATTATTCTAATGTTGATGATGTCTATTAATGAAGTTATTTAACTTCTTATGATTAATTTATTTTCAAAAAATCATCATTCACATTGTAGACCATCTATTGTAGCTTCATTTTAAATTGTAGCGTCTATTTTGCCACATTATCAATTTGAATGTCTATTCTATATGCCACATAATCATAGAACTCACAATCTATAGGATATGCTCTAAACTATAATAACTAACATGAAGGAACTCATATTTATCGTTAACAGTTTAAAACTCACTTGAATCAAAAGGTTGAATTTGAAAATACTAGCAAGTGCGATTTACTTAAAAGAAAATAAAGTAAAAGGGCAACTAAATATTTAAATAAGTGACACCATTCACAAAATGCCATTTATTGCAATATTTTTTTCGAAAAAATATTAAATGCAACGGTTGATAAACAAGCGAGTAGGCAAATAAACTCAAACCCTTTGACTCATTCAGTTGCAGAAATGAAAACACACAGCGCAAATTGCGGCAACTGCAAATCACTCAAATATTTTTTTAAACATTAGATTACGAATATTTTGAGACCCAAAAAAAAAGGTTAATTAAATAATAGAACGACGTTTTAGAAATAAAAATAAGGGGGAGGCACATGGGGGAGTCAAAGTCAACAATTATGGTGAATATTAAAATCTGAAAAGGCAAAAACGCGTAGATTAAAAGAAAATGACAAAACGACTTAAAAATGGCGACGTTTTGGCAGTGGCTTGTACATTAAACGACAAATCATCTTCTGCCTCGTTTGGCGTGCACGTCTCTCTTTATATCATTTTGCGATTCCTTTCTCTGCCTGGTTTGCATCCCCTATGATCGGTACTATGTGTTCCCGTTTCCTCATTTTAATCGTAAATTTGTAATTTGTTGATATAATTTTAGAAAAATATGCAGTGGAATATTTTGTTTGATGAATTTATCAAGTAATCTGTGTAACATAGTTCAATTTGTATATAATTCTTCTTTTTTCGCTAAAAAAATAAGAAGGAAGTTTATTTTACATAAAATACATATTACCGTGCCTATTTCAATATTAGAAAGGTGATCATAATTCAAATGGGTGGGTACAGTTATTAGTCTAATGGTAAAATAAACAAAATAATGTTCACTGCATTTAAAATAAATTAAGCATATAATAAGCATAATAAAAAAATTCTCTTTTGTTCTATTATGAATGTAATTCAATCCTTTCGGCTAATGAAAGATAAATTTTGAGATAACGGGTATGTATAAAAATAATGTTTACCACTATTTCATTTAATTTTAAGCCATTTCTAATAATCACCTTTTATTTATACCTTTTACAGATTTTTAATTGAAGAGCATTAATATTAAAAATTATTTTACTAGAATCATGATCTAAAAATAATTTCAAAAGCTGTAATGGAAGTTAATTATGGCACAACATGTGATATGTTTGTCAATCTTAATTTCGTTTGCACAAATAGAACACATTAATTAAAAAAAATTGAGAAATATTTTAATTATTTTATTACGTTGTAATAGAATAGTCCCAATGTGATATTAAAATGTAAAATTTCTAAATGGCATACGTGACTCGAAAATACATAAAATATCCTCTCCACCTTTTTTAAATTGTGAGCCTTTATATAATTAGTATTGCACTTATATTATATATAAGAAAAATTCTCATTCATTTTTACGTGACTCGAACTTATAATATACTATAGTCGTAAAAATATTTTAACCATTGAGTTAATACTATTTAGTATCGATACTAATTATTGTATAATCTGTTTTTCACAATAGAACAACATCTTATTAGTTCGCGAGACAATTTTCTAACGTATGCAATGAAAGAGTCGCTCCTTAAATATTTATATTATTCAATGATATTACAATGTATTATATATACATATGGTTTTAAGTAGTAAAATTAGCTATCATTCGTAAAAATTGGACAACATTAATTAGTTTGAGTTACCTAAATTATGCAGATCAAACACGAAGAAATCCAATTAGAGTTATAAGTATAAATACAGTTGTTTTGTTATATAATGTAATTTTAAATGGATAAACCCCAAATCTAATTACAATCTAACCCGTGACAAGAACGCAGATTTTCTGGAAATGAAAATCTGAATATGAGATTAGAAGTTAGAATAATGTAATTCAAGTTGAATTGATTAATGTTTGATCCATCTATAAATTGATCCAAAACTAAATATAGAAATGAATAAATGGAATGTCAGCATAAGAAGAGGGAGATGTGCGATATTGTTTACTTTTGAAGGTTGTCAAAATCACATGCTGAAGATATTTGAACACGAACTTCAATCAATTTATTATTTAATTTAATTTATGGTACACCTTTTTTCCCTCACTTCACGTTGTAAAAATTATCTCATTTTGACTGCCATTTCTAAGTGGTCTTTGTTCTTTTAGAATCTTCACAAGTTTGATTGAGTCTCTTATACCCCACAAAAATAAGAGTATGGGTCATCTTTCTTCAATTCATTGATAAATTGACCTATTTTTATTAAATGCAACTATTTGACCTTAATTATTATAATTTGATATATTATTATTATCACATTTGCGGGTGCCACTCGTACAACGATGTTGTGCGAGGGTCATATGGAGCAAATAACACCGGATTAGATTTAAAACTGATTGATTTAGTGGTAACATATCGGCAATGATACTGACTTGCTATAACAATAGCAGCTTTGTGCTAATCTAATATAGTATTCTTGATTCAAAATATGCTATATTGTGTTCTCATACTTGATCGGTCTAAAATTACAACGATCATAATGCGTAAACTACCATATTATCATGGTCTGATTATAATGATTTTGCACAATTTAAAAGTTTCAGGATCATAATGTACCAACCATTTATATTGAATGATATGCCTGTGTACAGTTAAACTGACTCGACATATATCAATACGACACGGTCATAACAGTTCTTTTCCAAACGGGTTCGGTAAAGTATTGCATAAATTTTGCATATTGAAAGAGTAATCGAGCTTTGTTTGTTCTTTATATCATAATATCGATAGCTAAGTGGCAAAGGTTGTAGTCTAGTGGTTAACAACTGAATCTATGATCTTAGAGGTTGTAGGTTCGAGTCCACACTCGGGTGGGTAGGGTTAATGATTTTCTTTAAATATTAATGTAAGTTTATTATGAGGCAATTTTTTTTAAAAAAATTAATATGGATAGCTAAAGTTGGAGAATTTGTTAGGCAGTAGTTTGGAACCGACCCCAAAGTGAAGCCTGACATCTGCACAAAAAATACCGAAGATTTACCGACATTTAAATTCGATGTGGTCTTATTAAGCCGACAAATAACTCGTCTTGAGTTGCATTATGATTTTCTGACTTGGGCTCCACATCTAATAAACTGTCACTACTGTAGCAAATCACGATTACTCATTTGGCAAATTATCGTTTGATATAAATAAGAGAGATACAGTTCGAAAAATCCGAGCCAAGATAACATACAGCGAGCTCGGAGATAAGTACCGTGCTGAACGTACCCGAGCTCGCCCTCGAAAGACTTCTCGCCCCACTTGGGAGCACCAGCCCGATAACGACAAGGAGGTGAGTCACGGTGCAAGTACAAGCCGTGCCACCCGACAAAACTGCCATAGCAGTAGCGGGGACCAGTACTACATGCGTGAC
>CAOJBJ013209812.1:0-11873 GCA_948291685.1 Euphorbia celastroides
TGCTCATTTTCGATTTTAGCAATGTTAGTTAACTAAAAGAAATTCCTACTTAAGCTTAGTTTAGATTCATGTTAACTAAAAACAGGTTATTAGACTTGAATTCATATTAACATTATTATTCTACATTTTCATTTTATTTTATTATATAAGTGCGACACTCATAAAACTTACTCCTTAAATTTTCAATTAAAAAAGGATTATATCTTTCATTTATCAGCTATTGAAAAAACACAATGATTATATAAGCAGAATGTTTGAATTTAACCATACATTTTTCTAATGTTATGCGCAGACTATCTAGCAATTTTATAAAAGACAAACTTCAAGAACCTTCCATGAAATTTCGGCCTTTCAAAAAAACTATCGAAGAATTTTTTTTGCAAAAGCACTTATGGGATTTCAAGCCGTTAGTAAAATTCTGAGTGATAGGCGTGACCAGTTTTGACCTATTTTTTCCAATTTTCTTGTATTCCCCCTTTGAGTAAAATTTCCAAACAAGGGAATTTAAGTGAGAAAATTAATTGAATTGAATTCCAACCATAAATTCAATTCAATTCATTTATTTTCTTTGATTGAATTGGTTCCAAACACGCCCCATAGTGTATAATAGAATGCGGATACACAAGTTGTATCATGGACTCCAAAAATTCATTTTTGCTAGTCATTGGTACGAGAGAGTGGAAAAAATAGCTTATTTTTTAACGAGATCGAAGAATTGATAACACACTACATATGAGTTTTCGACATTCCTTGATCAAATTAAAATGATAGTGACCTTCCACCTTTTAATTAGATTAATTTAAGGGCAATGATTATTGTGACTTTCAATCCATGTAACAAATCCTATTTTTAGTTTCTGCTTATAAAGAGTATTAATTTAATTTACTCTGTTACTAATGGATCCGTTCTTAGTATCCTAAAATGATTCCCATTATTTTTTATAATATTTGCCTCTACTTAATTACTAATAAAAATACAAAAGCAAGAAAGCAAAGCTTTACAATGTACAGTTGACTGAAATACCAGTTGATCTAATTGCACAAATCTTCTTATTCTATTATTTGCTATTTGGTAGGTATTATCAGTACTGGTGGCCACAGCTGGAGCTATTTTGTCTATAGGATCCTTTGAAAATTCATTTGATAACAACAACCACAAGAGGATTGGTCTGGCTCTGTACGTCGCCGTTTGGGTGCAATGTGTCATTGGATTTTTAAGACCTCCAAAGTAATACAAGTAAACATTATTTTTGTGATATATATAAAATGCTATATGGGTTTATGAATTTACACTTTTGCATCAATTAATAAACTAATTCCCATTATTCTTTTATAATTTTCGAGACTTTGTAACAGGGTGAATTTCTAAATCATATCCTATGGTTTTTGAGTTTTTGTTATTCTTGTGATATTTTTTAATACGAATGCCTTTGTTTCAAAATTTATCAAAAAAAAATTTTCAAAATTTTTAAATCTCATTTTGAAAGGTAACTTTTTTTGTTTTGAAGCGAGATTTTGCATTCGTGATAAATTTTATAATTTTCAAGAAGTACAAATATCCATATCAATTAAAATTTGATGATAACTTCAAAAAATCATAATAAAATAACATGTTTTTAAAATTTACTCAAATCTTGGTAAATAATTTACAAATAATATAAATAAAATATATAAATGTTGAAATTATTGAAATAATTGATGTAACATGAACAAAATTGAAACCATAATTATGTTTTTTAAAAAATGTTTACACAAATGAATTTGCAAAAAGTCAAGATTATAGAGTATGCTTTTTAAGTTTATCCTAATATTTTTTTTGTTTTGCGTTACATAAACGATACAAATGGTAATAGGTAATATGAGTATTTAAGTGCAAAAAACCGTCAAGTTATGTAGCATAGAGCAAAATGAGTATTGTGTATTACTAGTACATAAACTAATTCTTAATTAGAGGGAGCAAAAGGAGGAGCAGTTGGTATTTTGTGCACTGGATACTCCGAACAGTAACATCAATATTAGGGATAATTAACATCTACACTGGATTAGATGCTTACCACATCAAAATTTCAAAAAATATTTAAATTCCGGCCATTCTTTTTACTACCCAAATTTTTATGGCTTTCTTTTATCCTTTTCTAAAAATGGGATTATTAGCAGAGCGAAGCTCTCGTTCAACTGCACGATCATCCCTTTAATCTCAATCAGACGGCCACTAATCAACCCATGATCATCCAATCTAGTACGTTTGATCAAGCTCACAAGATTTTGGTCTCTCAGCCATATAACAAAGAAATGCACTCAAGAATTTGTTTTGACTGATTGATGATGCTATTTTTTTTGGTTGAAGTTTAATTTAGTTAATAATCATATATATAGTGCTGATTTGGGTTTATACTTTATTTTTTGATGCTTGCACTTTTTTGGTTTGATTACATATCGTAAAAGTTGTATGTCAATTGAGTGCATGCATAAAAAGGTGGAGTATATGTTAATCGATTTGGGTATGGAATTTAATTTGTTGTGGTCAATAAATATCTTAGGCCAACACTAGATTGTATATATATTATTAAATTATATGAGAATTATAATTTGTTCGTTCAATTTATTTTCTAGCATGTGAATTTGAAACCTAATGTAACTTGATAAATGAAAACAAAATATTGGTTTAAACTCCTTGCTTGTAGAGTTAAATTTGTACTATAAAAAAAATTTATAGTGAAAAATCAACTCCTATCTATCATATAACTTTAGTTTTATCGACAACTCATCTCACTTATACACACCACACCATTTGTGTCTCCTTTTTTGCTTAATATATCTGTGACATTGTTATTTAAAAGTAATATTGTGTAAGTCAGTTTTAATTTAAAAAAAATTAGAATTTTGAAGAATTTAATATTCGGGTTTCTGATCGTGTCTATCCAAATTAGTGGATGTACCTCTTAATCAAGATCAATTACTAATGATCTAATGCATTAGGATCCTCCTAAGATTGTCTCGTTTTGCTCCTCGTTCCCCTGAACTTTCAAGTGTGTGTCTCGCATCCTTGAATTTGTCTAGACCGAACCTCTCACCTTCTATACTTATTAAAAATGGACCTCTCTACCCCCTTATAAGTTACAAAACCAATCTCTCACATGGTAGTGAGATACACGCGCCCTAGGTTAGAAAATGTTGAAAAGTCAAATGAATAGTATAATGACACGTGCGCTTTTTCTAAAATTAAATTTAAAACACTTAATTAACACTAATCAATACCAAACAAGCCTAATTCCCCATTCTCACGATTTCTACGCTTCGGCCCCAAAATCCCATCACCACCACGGTTGCCACCATAACTCCGACCACTTCAGCTCCGGCCACCACACCCGCCTGAGCCAACGCCCAAAAGCTCACTGCTCCTTCAATTTCCCTCTCCGTTCTTTCAATTCTTTTCTCCACCGTCTCAATTCCCTTCTCCAACGAATAAATTTGGTAAATGAATGGCTGGTAATTATTGTGCTTGGATTTTGTGAAATTGGGAAATTCAATTTGAGGCTTCATTTGGGGCTATTGAGTTTTGGTTTTAGACTGCTAATGTGGGATGCAATTCGCACTATGAAACGAGCTAATGTGTTGTCAATGGCGACTTTTGCTTCGGTTTTTGCAAGTTACTGCTCAAACGGTAAGTTTGATGAAGCTGTATTGAGCTTTGATGTTATGGAAAAGTATGATTCCGGCGACGTCGACTTCTCCATGTGCATCTCTTTTGAATTGCTTGTTGGAAATTTTTGGAATTTTATACTGATTCCTTCTTTCAATTTCTTGCGATTTCTTTCAATTTCATTTCAAGATTTCAGGGACAGTGAAGTTTCCGACGAAGAAGGAGTGATGACAGCAAGGGTCTTGGTCGGACGGGCTTCTTCACGGCGGTGGCGAGGGTTTCCAATGGCCGTGCTGGTTTTTATAAGTTTTTCAAGAAACGGGTATGGGTATTTGGGTTTTAAGAAACGGGTATTCGGGTATATCTAATATCCACTCTCTTGAAAAATCAATATCTTGCCATATCACGCCACGTCAGTTTTAGGGGGATGAGAGATTCGGTTTAAACTAGTTTAGGAGATGAGAGATACACTTAAAAGTTTAAGGAGGTGAGGTGTAAATCGAGACAATCTCAGAAGGGTCCCGATGCATTAGACCATTACTAATAAAAGCTGATGTTTGGAGTAAACTGAAAGAGTAAAAACGAATTTTTCAACTAATGGGGCTATTGAATTCTATAGATGAAACTGTAACTTGTAGCAATAAGATTTTTTAGGTCCCATTTTTTTTACCAAACTTAGTTTACACAAATTTCTAAAGAATCTTTTTATTTTATTTTTTTCCTTTGTCTGAAAAAAATATTCGCCTAATCATAATAAAACTCCACAAACAAAACGGTCCATTCATGCAGGTAGAACGACAAGTTAGTTGAACAAACGACACAGGTTATTTAAATTTTGAGGTACGACAAAACGACACAAAAACAATATAAAAGTAGTAAAACGACAGTGCCCACTCTAACAGTAACCATAGCACAAGCTCAGTGAGAGCTAAGCAACAGCAACTAGAAGCTCAAAAACCACAGAAAAAATATATGAAAATCTCCATGGCTTCTTCCGATCACCACCACAACCACCACGGCGGCGATCATCATCACCATGAGTGAATAAATCTCTTGTTTTAGATTTCAATTTCATTGATTACTTGATTTTGGATTTGAATTAGAATTTGATGGTTTTTGTTGGAAAAGGAACGCGAGTTCATGGGTAGGAGAAGATGGAAGGGTCTACCATAGCCACGATGGACTTGCGCCTCACTCTCACGAGCCGATTTATTCGCCTGGCTTCTTCTCCAAGAGAGCTCCGCCTATTATTTCTAGGGATTTCAGTGAGAGAGCTTTCACTGTTGGTATTGGCGGCCCTGTTGGCACTGGGTATCGAAATTCTTCATTTTTCCCCTTTCTGGTTTCTATTTGAAATGTTGTTCTTGGTTTTGTTGATTGTTTTTCTTGTGTTTTTACTTAGTGCTGATGGAATGGGATTTGTGTTTGTGCAGAAAAACAGCTTTGATGTTGGCTATTTGTAAGTTGTTGCGAGACAAATATAGCCTTGCTGCTGTAAGTTTCAGTCTCTTTTGGTGTCTTTTGCTTTGTGAGTTTCCATCCATTTAGTTTAAACTCGGGTTTAGGTCTGAAGATTTGAAGTTCTTGTTTGCAGCTTTTGTAATTGGGCGAATATATTAATTTAGTTTGTGAAGTTTCATAGTATTGGCAAATGCTGATTAAGCTTGTGAAGTGAGTTGCTTTAAGATTTACACAGAAAGTTTGCTTGCTCGGATTTGTAGATTGTAACGTTATGACGATTTGTATTCATCTCAAATGCCTAAAATCTTGAAATTTCTTGTGATAATAATTCGTTCATCTCATTATGTTCTGTCCAATACTCCAATGTGTTATTTTCTTGGTTATTGTTCAAATTCGCATCAGGAAGTTAAGAATATTAAGTGGCTTTGGAGTTTAGAATTGTGTCTTTGTTTCAGGTGACTAATGATATATTCACTAAAGAAGACGGAGAATTCTTGGTAAAGAATGGAGCACTTCCAGAAGAAAGAATAAGGGCTGTGGAAACTGGAGGCTGCCCACATGCTGCAATTAGAGAAGATATCAGCATTAACCTCGGCCCTCTAGAGGAACTCTCTAAGTTATTCAAAACCGACATACTTCTTTGTGAATCTGGTGGAGGTAAATTGTCTTCCGATTTCTCTACTTTTCAAGACTGAGTTTTTTCGACATGAAATGGTTTGTGCTTGAATTTGTTTGGTGCAGATAATTTGGCTGCAAATTTCAGCAGAGAACTAGCAGACTACATCATATATATAATAGATGTATCTGGTGGCGATAAAATTCCCAGAAAAGGTGGCCCTGGCATCACCCAAGCTGATTTACTTGTATGTTTTTCCTGCTATTGCTTTGCTTGTTCTTGATATTTTATAGCCTTATTGAAGTACGAGTTTGAACTATTTGGGGTGATTGTAGGTTATAAACAAGACCGATCTTGCTCCAGCTGTTGGTGCTGACCTGGCAGTCATGGAGCGGGATGCGCTTAGAATGAGAGATGGCGGGCCATTTGTATTTGCTCAGGTCAGTTCAGTAGGTCTATTATATTTTTGGGAAAACGAAATATCATCAAAATGGGTTGATAAATAAAGCCAAGAAAAATCACTAGCTATGCATCTAGATGTTGATACAGTCGAACTCGGAACTTCAGCTGACAATGTAACCTTGAACAATATATTCTGATTATCAATATCATTTCTCTGTGGCGTTGTAATGGAATTTGAAAAATCACTTGATTTGTATTTCGATTGGCGCAGGTAAAACATGGCGTTGGAGTTGATGAAATTGTGAACCATGTTTTACAAGCCTGGAAAGCAGCAACCGGCAAGAAACAGCATTGATCCACAGCTCGGGAATGACTGAAGATTGGTTCACTGTCTTGATATGAAGAGCAACAAAATCTTAGGAAACAAGTGTTGCTGCTGATAATTGGCAGTTATGTTGGTTAGATAAATCTTGTAGAACAATGCTTAATTTTCGGGTGCTACTAGGATTTTCTGTGTGTACGAGTGTTGTTTACTCACTGTAATCTGGACTGCATCTTTAAATATTAATAAAGCAGTGTTAGGCTGGCAAAGGATACGCTAGATATAGAGAATCGATCTTTAATTTTTTTGTAGAGTTGAGATATGTAATATTGTTCGATTAAACTTTTTGGAGCATCGTTAGATTAGCCCTCAAGAAAAAACAATAGTTTTGCCTTTTTTTTTTGTAAGAAAGAAAGCCTTAAAGGCTAAAGAACAACAAGCCAGGGGAACCAAACCCCGCAAATATCATCAACTGCAATAGAACCAACTCCAGGATAGTTTTGCTTACTTTTAATGTTCGAACCTTGATTTATTATAAGCCGAAATAGTTAATAAACATTGCAGAGCAACGAGAAAACCCCTAAATATATTGTAATTTGACGAAATCGTTTTTAAATTAAAAGTAAGTTTATTGGTTTCTCTATAAATAAGATTATTCTATTTATAGAATAAATGTCATTTAATGGTTTCTTTATAAATCTCTATTTATAGAATAAGAGTCCTTCAAATATAGAGTAGCCTATTAATTTCTCTATTTTAGAGTATGATTGAAATAAGCTCCTCTATAAATAGAGAAAATAATGTAAAAATAGAGTTTGAAGTAAAGTTTTAGAATGACGATTGAACATGACTTAATACATTACTTTTTTAAGAAATTCAATTTTTTTCACTCTGCTCCGTTTATGTAGAATGTTCTATTTGTAGTTGTTTGACTAAATAATTAGACAATGACCAGTTTGCCCATGGACGATTTTATTTGAGGTAAACGGGTCGGATTCTCATACGAATCACCCACTCACCCTTCCGACCTCAGAAATCCGATTACCGGAGCAGAACCCTACCAAGAACTCGACGCCGATCTCCTTGAAATTTCATCCCTGACGTCAGTAATCTCTGTCGACCAACAATTGAGGAACTCGAGTGACCGATTTTTCTTCTTTCACATACATTTGTACCTTTGAAATCGAGGTAAATGGGAGAAGAAGAGGGGAAGAAGAGAAGAGTGGCGGTGGAATCGTTGGGATGGTTAACGGAATCATCAATTATGCCGAAGAAGCACCGAGCAATCGAAGGAGTCGGCGCTTCTTCCATACTCGAACTCAAGGCTCAGCTCTACAAATCGCAGGAAGAAGCCAAGGTCTCCAAGCAATCCTCCGATGCCAATTACCACCGCGCCAAGAAGAAAATCACGCCTTCCGATCCTTTCACCGCCAAGAATTCCGGCGTTGAATCTCGCGATCTAAAGTACCTCTCGTTTCCTCCAAATTAGGTTTTCCTGGTTCGATTTAGAATGCGATTGTTGATTTTGTTTTCTGATTCAGGGATAAGCTCGAGCTTAAAGCAATCAAAGATGGATCAAACAGCTATGCAGCGCTGGAGAAGAAGGCTGCACTGTATGATAAGCTGGTAAGGGGAGAGCTTTCTGATGAGGAAGATCAGGAGAAATATTGTGTTGATTTTTTGCGCAAGGGAATTGAGGTAGAAGAGTCAGAGCAACCACAGAGCTGTGATACTTCTGCCCCTGTAGCTTCGAAAGGAGATGGTGAGGATGAGGATTCTGTATTGTTCAGTACAAAATTTGTTGGGCCTGGACGAACTGTAGGGGTAATGGACAAAGATGAACACAAGCATTTTGTGAGGTATTCTTTTGTTTTATTCTTAAATTCATAAAACTATGCTATATTTCGTGTTGAATTTGATCATAATGATACATGCTGTAGTATTAGCATTGATGCAGCATGCTTATATGGACATTTTGACGTGTAGTTGGTGTTTCATTTCTCATTGGGTACTTGTTTATCATAGAATTAAGGTTAAGAACAGTGGTTCTGTTGCCTTCAGTATTTCTCTTGTTCCACAATGTGGTTTGCAGTTGCACTCAAGTCATTAACATGGCAGTTTTTACTTGATGGGATGGTAACTTTTTGTGCATAACTATGTAACATAGATGTTTTTCAAAAAAAAAAAAACTATGTAACATAGATGCAACGTGCAAATCCATTTTGTGGATGTATCGTTAGGGGATTCCAGATAATAACTTGCAGCCTTTCAAATTTCACCAAATTCTTTAGGTTAACTTTAAATGTTCTCAACGCTATGCTGGTGATGTGAATTTCAAGCTGTACTCTTAAGGGGTGTAAGCAGAGTATGAGAGACATTCTGCTGAAGAATGCACACTTATTTTTTCAGCAGAACAATACTGCTGCTGAAGTGTTAAGTAGTTAAAAAGTAGCAGAAATTGTTGTGATAATCTGTTAAGGGTATTTACTTCCGGTTCTATAGGGCTAGTTTAGGATTGCTTTTCAAGGCTAGTATCTTGAGAAGTTCATTTTCATGGGGCAAAATGTGCCGTCGAAGGCCTTGATCTATTATTATAGCAAAAATTTGTGAGAACAAATTGTTGGGATATCAGCTGCGGAAGCAAAATCCCTAACATGCCCTATGTATGTATTTATTCTTGTTTTGTATTACTTATGATATTATGTCTGTTTACAAGATTATGATGTTTGAAGAGTATGCTCTGTTAATTTTTAGCATAGCCATATTGCTGCTGAATGATCTATTAGATCGAAATTGTACTGATAATCTGTAAAGGGTTCTTGTTCTTGGTAACATGTATATATTATCATGTATTCTTGTCTCTTGTGGAGTTGTATTATCTCATATTTTGTCAGTTAACGAGATTTTGACATTTGTGAGGTATGCTCTGTTATTTTTTCAGGGAAGTTCATGAAGAAGTTAATGAAGCTCGGGAAAAGGTGTCAGAGCTTAAGCTGAGGAGGCAAGAACAGGCAGCAGCACATCGTGAGAAGCTAAGACAAGCTTATCTTAGGAAAAAGTTAGAGAAATTGAAAGCTGCATCAAATCCTGAACAAACTACCTGAGTACTGGTATTTTGCTGATAATAGTTTAGTTCTACTGTGTGAATCTGTAAACTAACATCAACGTGGAAAATGAGATTTTTTTTATCAAAAATTGTTCATTGTGCTTGTGCAAGCATGGAGCTGACTAGCAGCAAGCAATTGAAGCCCTTAAAGAAAGTATATGTTCATTTTACTAATACATTGAATGTTCGGCCTTTACCGAAATCAGGAGAATTTTTAAAATGCCGACTTATCTGCATAAATTGTTTGGAACTATTGCCTTGCCACTTTTTAAAATTTCATGATATGTTTCACTTCATCAAATTCTGCATGACTGCGAGATGCTTTGTGTGGTAAATTGTCCCATTTTTCAACTCTCCGACTATTTTAATCACGTACAAAAATTCCAGATAAATACATGAAAAAGATCAAGCAACATGTTCTGTTCCAAGATGCAAGCATACCTTGGGCTGTATACAGCATGCACATTTGTATTACAGAAAGACGGTGAATTTGCAGCACAATAATATCCAAAAGTGCTATGATACTTCGAGTCGAGAACCCATTCTTTGAATTCATTCTATCCAAAATGGTGCTTTGAAGTAGTTGCCAAAACTTGATAACTAACAAGTAAATTGTAAACATAATAGGAGAAAGTCCCTGACTTCATACAACTTGAAAATTAGAACAGAAGTATCAGAATATTATAAACATAATAGGAGAAAGTCTCTGACTCCATACAACTTGAAAATTAGAACAAAAGTATCGGAATAATAGCGAATTACCGGGAAGGAAGAAGATATTTGTTGCTGCAGCAATTGAAAAACTGCATTTTCCACATATCTCCATGGAAACGGCAGCGCTAAGATATTTCAGGTAAGTTTACAAAGAAAAAAAAAATGATATTTTTAGATAAGGTAAATACATTGGATGATTGGAAAACGTTGATTGTGCTATTTGATTGGCTACATAAACAGTATCTAACTAATTGATATATCCTTCACTTTGGCTTTCATCCTTTCGTTTTTCATGTTAATTGTGCTGATTGAGCAGCGAAATGGTTTCGGGGATTTAACCCCTTGACCTTCAGTCCTCGAAACTCTACGTTGAACAGCCAGATCAATAAATGAAAATTGAAAATGTAAGACGAGTTAAAAGACCAATTTTCTGAAATTTTTTCAACTGAACAGAGAAGGTTAAGAAATGAATAATTGCCTTGGAAGAAATCAAAAGAAATTCAGTTCTGCCATCAGCGTCCCTACTAGAAAAAAGAAGTGGAATTGAAGAGAAGGAAAACCAAACAGCAAAGATCATTGGAAGTAAAAAGAAACTAATATGTGAGAATCAACTGCTCCGACTGCAACTCTGTTCAATCAAAGCCATAAACAACAGTAATGAAAAGCAAAACAAAGAAACCAATACGAACTTTGTCCTTTATTTATACACAAAGATGATAACCGGAACAAAATCAAAGATTGAGGCGATCCAATCGCAAAAACACAAATTGAATCAAAAGAACCTAACTCACTGTTTAATCGAATCATCACCGTTCTGCGATCGACCCTCAGGTCTTATTAGCTTCCAGAGCTTCAACTGCGCATCTTGATCTCTCCTTTGACAATAGTGACAGCGGTTATGATTGAAGTGTTCAACTCCCTCAAGAAAGAGTCATTTCGGTTCTGAGCTTCTTCCACGGTGGCGTGAGTTAGCATTCCGTTTGGCAATGGTATGAATCATCTTTGCTTCATCCACATGTCAAACATTGCCGAGCGAAAGGGCAGATTCCTGGAGAAATCAGCGAACTCACCTCTACCATCGAAGAAGCTCAGGACAAAAATGACTTTATTGATGGAGTTGAAAGCCTCTATCATAACCGTTGTCGCCATTGTCAAAGAAAAGATTGAGAATGCAAGAACGTCATGTCTTAAAATGCAAGCTACTAGGTTGAGAATTTTATGTACTGTGATAAGGAGAGAAGAGAGAAGGACAAGAAGAGGGGGAAGAGTGGGTGATTTTTGGATCCTTAAGAAAGGTTCTAACATCGGAAAGGTATTTTCTTGCCCAGCATATTTTTGCTCTCAATGGCTTTACTTTTTCCACGTAAAAGCTCCGGTTGTCATTTGACTTGATTTTTCTCATTCCTTCATTTAATTTATTGTGTTGGGTTGTGAATTTGGTTGACTGTTTACTGAGCTCAAAGAAAAAAAAAAACACCACCATCTTGAGTAGCAAACACGCTAGACAGTGTATCGATTATCCAGCAATGGAGATTTTGAACTTCAAAAGAGCACAAGACTTGACAATTACAATGCATCTTTCTTCTAATTTTTCTCCATTATTTGTAAAA
>CAOJBJ013213125.1:0-10608 GCA_948291685.1 Euphorbia celastroides
TATATTCTGACAAACGCAAGACAGCAGCTGCTATTTCCATACAAAAGTGTGCACGGAAATGGTTATCAAGGCGTTCTTATATGAAAATATTGTCTGTAGCTGTTATAGTGCAATCCTCTATCCGTGGTTTCTTGACTCGACGAGAATTCACGCATGGGAAAACACTTAGAGCTGCCACAGTAATTCAGGTATCCACCTATTGAATTATAATCATTCAGTGGACACTTTGGAATGATGAACCTTCTGAACTGCTAATGCTTGGAGCTCTCTTTAAAGTTATGAAGTTAGAGATTGCATGTGAGGATAAGGTTTTACTGTTTCAGTCCCTATTTTTAAATGTTACATACATGTTCTAGGCTTGCTGGAGATTGTACAAGTTCCGGTCAGCTATTCGAATTCATCAGACTTCAATAATAGCAATACAATGTCGCTGGAGACAAAAGCTGGCGATAAGAGAATTTCGAAAGCTTAAACAAGTGGGGTTTTCCACCTTATTTCGTTTTCTTTTTACTTGTGTTATTGCTTGCCTTTTCAAAGTTTTTGAAAATGGCTCTGCTTCACTCATCTTCTATTTGCAGGAGGCTAATGAGGCAGGTGCCTTGCGTCTAGCCAAAAGTAAACTTGAGAAGCAGTTGGAAGATTTTACATGGCGATTGGATCTAGAAAGAAGATTGCGGGTACTGCTTTTTGCTATTGTTTTGTCGTTTTGCCTGGTTATTAGACAGTAGACATTGTCAAATGCATCTTTTTGCAAACCCCATGATTTCTTAACTTCATTTCTTAAGAAATAAAGTGTCAAAGTTAACAGTAATGGATGAATCAATTCACGAATGACTTTTGGTTATATGTAATTTATATTCCTTGGTATTCTTATTCCCAACCCTTTTGACTGAATATATTGCTGTTCTTTTTCTCTCCTTTTACTTTAATGTTTGTCTCTGTATGCATTTGTGTGGATGCAGCTTTCCAATGACGAGGCTAAGTCAATTGAAATTTCAAAACTTCAAAAGACTGTGCAGTCATTAAATCTTGAGCTAGATGCAGCCAAGTTGGCTACGATCAATGAATGCAACAAAAATGCAGTGTTGCAAAATCAATTGGAACTATCAATGAAAGAAAAGCAAGCTTTGGAGAGAGAACTTGTAGCCATGGCTGAAATGAGAAAAGAAAATTCTTTCTTAAAGGTAATTTTTGTTGAATTTACATAGTATCAGATATTTGCTTGTGCATGTATTTGAATTTAATTCTAATTCATAGGTCTCTTTTGGGTACTCATTCGCATACAAGAATATACTTATTGGTTTCATACTCATTATTAGAAGGAAAACTTTAGGGATCGTGGACTTGTTTTTCTGTCAATGCAAGTTTATAGACCTCAACGGGGGATTAGAATGGAATTTGCTGATGGCCTGCCATAGAGGGTTAAAGTTTTATGAAATGGGGAATGGAACCTAAAAACTTGTTAATAAAAGGATTAAGTCCTTGTTGTTTGTTGTTTTGAACTGAATGGAGCTGAACTAAGCGAGCTCAGTGTAAATTAGCAACTGTCCAGTATCGAACTGAAATAAATGGATTATGGAACTGAACTGCAGTCCAAAACAGCAAGATCTATATTGCTTGATCTGTGGATGATCCTCCTTCCACTCTTAGTCATTTTTGTTTTCTTCTGTACTGATTGGAGCACGCAACAACAAAATGTTTTTTGCTTGTTTTGACAGGGTTGCTTGGATTCCTTGGAAAAGAAAAATTCTGATCTTGAGCTTGAGTTTAAGAAGGCTCAAGAGGATAACAGTGATACCATACAGAAGTTGAAAGAAACTGAAGAGAAATGTTTGCATTTGCAACAGAATATGAAAAGGTACTTTAAGTTGATAGTATAACGTGCCCATCAATCAATTCATGCAATATTGTATCTGTTAATTGCTCTAACATTGGGTATGCAATAAATATGTATGCTATTAATTACTATTGATCTGACTAGTGCTGCTCGTTTCAGCATATGGTAATTAGCATGTGCAGATGTTTTACCCTTATCCTTTTTATCATATTCTAGTCTTGAGGAGAAGATCTCGCATATAGAAGATGAGAATCATGTCCTCAGACAAAAGGCACTGAGCATGTCTCCTAAAAGCAACCGCTCAAATTTGGCAAAAGCATTATCTGATGTAAGTTATGTTATGTGCATGAGTTGTGTTGGATATGTATATGCCATTGTTGGGAATATATTCTTTTTGCATGTGGATAACGTTCGAATCTTTTGGTTTTAACAAACAGAAATACTCTGGAATGGTTACTCTTGCTCAAACAGACCGAAAGCCCATATTTGTAAGATCTACCATTTAAAATTTTCTGGCTTATGTATAACATGCCAAGTCAAATGTTAAATCAGTGTTTTTCTTGGAGCAGGAGTCTCCAACACCTTCCAAACTCATGCCCTTATCACATGGGCTGTCAGAATCATGTAGACCTAAGTTTACTGCAGAAAGACAACAGGTTTGTATGCCTTTTCACTTGTTGCGATGTGATCCTATTATAATCTTGTACACTTTGTCAATTTCATCCTCCCAAATCTTGCATCAACGTTTTGCAATTTGAACTTTTTGTTCTGCACAGGAGAATTACGAATTCCTCTCAAAATGTATAAAGGAAGAAATTGGGTTTATCAGTGGTAAACCAACCGCTGCTTGTATTATATACAGATGTCTTCTTCACTGGCATGCTTTCGAGTCTGAGCAGACAATTATTTTTGACTATATAATCAAGGGAATTAATGAAGTTTTGAAGGTAAGTCTGTGTTTTTCTGTTTTTTTTTTACTTCTCACAGTGGAGAACAAACATATTGTCATATTGCCCCAAGTTCGTGCTAGCTTGATATTGATTATGCATTGCTTTTATCTTGGTTTTTGAATTAATATTTCATGTAGTATCTCGAGTTTACACCCGTGACTGTCAACAAATAATCAATGATTCTAAATCCAATGTTAAATTTCCATCACTAATGATCCAGGTTGGAGATGAGAACATAACCTTACCGTATTGGCTTTCCAATGCCTCGGCGCTTTTATGCCTCCTCCAAAGGAATTTGCGGTCCAATGGCTTTTTGAGTGCTGCTAATCACTTTTCAACACCTTCAAGTTTACCTGGAAGAGTGATGCATGTGAGTTTTTCATAAGTAATCATATTTTTCTTATTTCTTTTATACTGATGAGCATATCTGAGGTACTAGAGATGCTCATCATTAATTTTTATTTACCTTTATGATGAAATTGGCTTGTGCCTTTACATGCCATGAAAGGTTTACATTGACATTGTTAATTGTTGCAAGAAATTTTCTTACCTTTGATGGTGGCATGGGAATAATACTATGCTCGCCATGCTAGGCTGTGCAACATATTCAGCTCTTACTAGATATTTCTTACTTCAATCAATGATTTTCTTCTTAATATAGAATAGTTATAACTATTTAGGCTCTCAATTAAACAACACATTTTTTCTGAATCATCTCCCTGTTGTTTCTAGAAGTGAACGAGATGATATTATATCAAGTGATGCTATAGTTTGTCCCAACTTTGTCCTGCAACTAATTCTTTTTCATGAAGATTCAATATCTTTATTCTCAAATGTTTGTTGACTTCATTCAAACAAATGAAAAAGCTAGCATGAGGATTGGTGTTATATGCTGATTAAATAATTTCTGATATTATTTGTGAATGTTGTAGATGCCCAAGTTTGTTTCATTCACAATTCCATTGGCATTCTTTATTTGTTTTTGAGCCATCCTTGAAAAGGGTTAACTTTAGCAGTGGCTTCTGCTTTTTTGGCATTTTTCTAATTTTCTTAAATCTGTACTTGTTATTTTGCGCTTATAATAGCTTGTCTGTGTCCTACTTACTCCTTTTCTTTATTTGCCAGGGTCTAAAATCCCCATTGAAACATATTGGACTTGAGGATGGCCTATCGCATGTTGAAGCCAGATACCCAGCTATACTTTTTAAACAGCAATTAACTGCTTGTGTGGAGAAGATTTTTGGCTTAATTAGAGACAACCTGAAAAAAGAATTGTCACCATTGTTGGGTTTATGCATTCAAGTGAGTATTTTCTCACAGTCCTGCAATTATAAAATTTTGTGTTACTTTGTCGAAGTAGTTTAATGTTGTGATTGTCTTGTATCATTACGGTTTTACTTGCCTAGGAAATTATTTTTCACTTTGAATTGTTCTTTTAGTCTTTCTTTAACATTTTCTCTAATAGTTGATTTTTATATGCTTTTATCAATCATTAGGCTCCAAAAACTTCGCGACTTGCTGGTAAAACATCTAGATCGCCTGGTGGCATTCCTCAGCAGCCACCTAGTACTCAATGGGAGAGCATCATCAAATTTTTGGACTCTTTCATGGACCGTTTACGTGAAAATCATGTATGTGCGACATTTATTCTTTTTATTTGGTTAAACCAACTTAATCCAAATGGTCTTAAACGTTAAAATTTTATATTTCTATTTAAAAAGTGATTTAGTAATCTACTGTGCATGTGTAAAGAGAATGCGTATTTTGTATCTGCATCCTGTCAAAATTAGAGCAACAAGACAGTTAATTAGTGTTGGTTAGGTTATGGCTTGTTACTAATTAGCTACCTCAACTAGTCTATTATTCCCCTAATGCTAGACTTGTTAGTTTGTTTGCTTATTTTGTCTTGTAGTTGGGAAAGTGTCCAATTCTGTTACCGGTTCCTAGTATATATATATATCTACTACAATGCATGGAGAGAATTATCATCGAATTTATTTTGATGCTTATTCTCTTCTCCCAATCCTTATTCTTATTCTTTTTCTCTTATCTCTCATTCTCTCTTCTCTTCCTGTTTCTCATTTCTAAACGTTCTAATCTATATCGCCGCCTCTCTTCTACCCTATTTTTGTTCTTCGCTTCTGTGTTTTATAACTATTTCACCCACAACCATGACAATTTGTATCAAAGTTTCGTTCCTTACATGTTTTTTGCATTGGAACCTGAGTTTATTGATCTGTTAAAGCAACAAGTCCTGGATTTCCTTGAGCAAGGTCCCAACCCATCATCACCCGGCTTTAGGAGATCCAATCTAAAGAAATAGCATGGTGGAGAGAGTTCAATGAGGACTGCGAACTGCTTTGGAAGAAGGATTAGGAGATGAAAGGAAGGTAAAAAGTAAAAAGAAGGAACCAATATCAACACGTCAAGCCCAAAGAGGTTCACGATTTCAAGTTGCATTCCAGTTTTTTGAAGAATACAGAGCAGAACACAGGAGATAGGCTCGTGGTGTATATCTCAATGGCAATGAGCACATTGTCAATGAATTAATTCTCAGTCTCTTATTTTTTTTTATGCTACTACTCTTCCCCCAATCCTCGTGCTTCCTAAATCTTCTTCTATCTATCTCTTCTTTCTATTTCTCATCTCTCAACTTCTCTAATCTATCTCTACCTCGTCTTTTCCATTTTTTTTTTGGTTCTGTTGATGTTTTCTATATCTATTTCAATCCATATTCAAGAGACATGGCTTCCTTAAATTGTTTCTGCTAACAAGGCTTAGTTTGTTTCATGATATGGAACTTAAATTTTTACTGTGTTGCTGTAAATTACACGTATTTAATATGAAAATCTTGCATTGATTCAAGTATATTCGGACCCTATTAAAATACCTTTTGATTTCGATGAATTTTTGTTCGGGTAGTAAATTGATTTTTCTCCATCGATGTTGATGTTAGTTCAGATAATTGCATATGGAGAGCCATGTGGTTGATGTTTAATTTAAATGGGAAATATGCATAAACTGTTTTGTTTATGTTTTTGAGATATGTATGATAGAGAAACATAGTAGATAGTATGGGTGTTTTCGTGTATCAGACAGTATAGGTGAATAATAAATTAGTTTTGAGTTAGTAGGATGTGGTTCGTATTGTGTATGTATGTTGAGAATCAGTAATCAAAATTCAGGTTTTATTAGCCAAAGTGTAGTCTAGTATCAGAGCTCAAGTTAGCTCCTAGGAGTTTCTTTGCTTGTTTATTGTTTTGTTCTTCCCTGTCATGAGCTGTACAGTCTATCCTCTCTTGTTTACTTTGTAAATGTCTTTTTCGTCCATAGAAACAATCAAGTCGTGTTTCTCCTTTTCTTTGTCTTTTTTCCATTAATCCTGTTTCATTAGTCTTATGGTATATGTATAACTATTGCTGAGATGGAGTTTATGGAATTTGTGTTACTCTTGTGATACCTCTATGTGAAAAAATATTTGATTTACTCTCCCATTATGCATTGTTGGGATATTAGTTTCTTGTTTGGGTTGCTAGTTCAGTCTGCCAAGGCATTAATGTGCATTAAGTGTAATTTGTTTTCACGGTTAGATCATTTGGATTTTCTCGGGACTGGAGAGGGGTAATTATCAAATAACACGCCTTCTCCAAAATAATAAAACTAATCTTATTTGTTCTTTTTTGGCACATTTTCTTTAGATAATCTCTGTTGTCAGTACTTGCATTACAAAATTCCATGTACTTTGTATCAATCGTGTATGTATTTGTTTCTGACCACTATTTTGTGGTTTAGGTACCGTCATTTTTCATTCGCAAGCTTATAACTCAAGTTTTCTCCTTCATCAATGTACAACTATTCAATAGGTATCTGATTGAGCAACAATTCCAATTTTGCATTGTGAAAATTGCTTGTGTTGCTTAATGCTAACATGTTTCCCAGTCTTCTGCTACGCCGTGAGTGCTGCACGTTTTCGAATGGGGAATATGTGAAATCTGGTCTTGCTGAGCTTGAGAAATGGATAGTTAAAGTCACAGAGGAGGTATAAACCTATTAGGCATATTATACTACTCGCCTCTTCAAGATCAAAATTTTCCTAATGCCTGAAGTTGTGTATAATTTTGCAGTATGCTGGAACCTCATGGCATGAACTAAACTATATTAGAGAAGCTGTTGGATTCCTGGTAACATACCTTATTCTTGCAAGGACTCAATTCAATCTCATTTGCTATACAAAATTTTTGAAATTTGTGTTGAAAACGAATTGGGTTGAATTGAATTCTATCAAAATACAGGGTTCCAAACACGCGCTTTGTAATTGAGCTTCAATCATTTTTTGTCATGTTCTCTTGCATGGTGCAATTTTTCAGGTTATACATCAGAAAAGGAAGAAGTCCCTAGAAGAAATCATGCAGGACCTATGTCCGGTATGGTTTTTCAACTTCCCGTTATTCTCTCTCTCTCTCTCTCTCTCATCAATACTTACTTTTCATGATGTTGGCAGGCTTTGACTCTTAGGCAAATATATCGGATAAGTACAATGTATTGGGATGATAAATACGGCACCCAGAGTGTTTCAAATGAGGAAAGTTGTAGTGCAGAATATTCATTTAGAGATTTTGGTTAAAGGAAGTTGCTGATAGTAATGTTGTCTGCAGGTTGTTGGTCAAATGAGGGAAATGCTGAATAAGGACAGTCAAAATCTGACATCCAACTCTTTCCTGTTGGATGACGATTTGAGGTAAAGCAGTATTTTCCATTTTCAAGCTTTCCCTAGGAGGACTAGATTTTGGTATAGGATAGCAATATCGAACAGTTCTTAACTAAGTAGTATGAAGGGGTCAATGTGTTGTCCGGGGCCAAACTCTATTGTTCATAAAAAGTTTGAGATGAACATTTGGGAGGGCAACTGGGAAAAAATCTCAAATAGGTCCTTATCCATCAATCTGCAGTCCCACAAAATCTAATGTATTAGGATATCTATTGTGTTCTGGAATTTTTGCTTAAGTGTTTTCACCTGGTGAATTCATTTTGAGTTTCTTAAACATTAACATGACAACTTGTGTTTTTGTAGCATCCCGTTCTCTACAGAGGATATAGACATGGCGATCCCTGCAATAGACCCGTCGGATATTGAACTGCCAAAGTTCTTGTCAGAATATCCTTGTGCTCAGTTTATAGTCCTGCATCACAAGTAATTATCTACTTTCACGTGTAAGAAAGCTTACTATTTAGGGGTCATCCTTTTGCCTAAAGAACCAAGTGTTCTTTGATTTCCGGTACAAACACTTCAAATGACCACCAAAAAAGAAACGAAAAATAGTGGATAGGTTTGTAATTAGATTGGGTTTGGTAATTTTCATGACCCCAATGGTTTGTAGGTTTTAAACCCAATCACACAATACAATTGGCACTAGGTTATTCAAGTAGCTCTCATTCTTTGTTGTACATGTTTTAATTTGTAATATCAACGCCATTGCTGCAACTTGTGTTTTGTATATAAAGACTTTGCGTCTTGTACGTGTTTGTACTATTTTCATTTGAAATGTTCTATCCGTGTGCCTCTAGCTTATTCATCTACTCTTACAAGCACATTACTGCTGCTTTGGTTACTAGCCACTTTTACTTCTTTCCTAATCTTGACCAAATATGGTTATATGGATGTCTATTCACTCTTATTACAACATACACAACAGTTTATCAAAATGTAGTTTTCTACTCTACAACTGTAATAGTACCACCTCTCTAACATGACGAGTACGGATTTCTCTTCTCTAGTCAACTGGAAAATTATATCATAAAACCTCACACAGCACAATTGAGATGTTTCTCATAATTAATTAGAATCTGTTTCATTACACTTTTTTGAAATTAAAATGTTATAACCTATGGGAAAAACTTGAAAATGGACTTGTAGGTGACATTGAAAAAGCAATCCTAAACGGAGCTCCATGGTTAAACTTCGTTAAAGGCTGTTTCAGTTTTCACTTGCTGAATGCGTTATGCAAGATGTTCTGTTGATCGTAACATCTAATTTCGCATTTTGTAGATTTGATATATTTTGTAGAAGACTACATAGTACAAGGGAAAGATGAACAGTTTGCACAATACTAGCAAATGGAAATTTAACCATTCATTTTGTGATTCAGGTTTACCAATTTCTATGATGCTGGAATTGCATTTTAACTAATTCTAAAACCTGTTGCTAATCCTAGTTTATACCCGAATCAATCAAATGCCAGGAGAAGTGCATAGATCACAAAACTGACTGAAACTAAATCAGGCGAGAAGCTATGAATTCCTCTATTAATATTCTTCTCATTTATAGGCAGCAAAACAAGAAGCATACAAAAGGGTTAGAAAACCCCACATGAACAAACTATAATCAAAGTTTGAACACAAACAACACAATAACGTTTAAGTCAGTGATGAATTTTGTCAGAGTTAGCAGCCACACATTGCTGCAAATCAGCAACAGAACACGACCGCCACGGGCTAAAATCAACCGAACCATACGAAGCTAGATTATAATCAGAAGCCCTAGATCTCGGGTAAAGAGGCGGAAGACGTGGAGGAGACTTAGAATTCGAGGTTGAAGATGAGTCTTCACTTGCACTGCTTATACTCTCAGAGCTGCTCATTGCGACTGCTAATGCCAATGTGCTTTTGCTTGCACTAATGGGTCTCTTTGATATGCCTCTATGGGGAAAGCTTCTGTTTTTGTCGATTATATGGCTGAAAGCGAGCAGATTTCTGCGTTTCCGGGTGTATGCATTCTCTGCTTTTGCAATGTCTTTAATGGAGGATGAAGATGACGCCTCTGCTAGACTAGTGAAGGACTTTGATTTGCCGTTGTAGAACTTCGATATCCCTCTCCTGCAACCGCAAACTTCAAGTCAATTTAGTGGACAAATCCAATTGAATTCTCAATCAACAGATATGGAACCCTAATTTCCAAATAAACCCAATCCAGGCAATTATCACCAAAATTCGGGCAAACACCCTAGACCTAATTTCAAATCTTCGACTAATTGATCTAAATTGGGCGTAGATCAGAACTACAAACATAGAATGAAATTAATACCTCATAGGCAAAGCTTCCTCCAGAGAATCCATAGAATCGGAAGTCCTTTTGAAACTACTCTGAACTTCACTTTCATCCTCACAATTATCATCGGAGGACGCACCACCGCCGGACAGATCGCTGTTTTTCCCGATCGAGGAAGTGGCAGAGGACGAGGAAGTGCTACATTCACCGCCGCCGTCTCCCTCGCCGGAAACCTCCGTCCGATCAGCCGGAGAGTCGAAGATCGAGGAATTGGGGAGAAACGAGAGCCCGGCGGCCGCCGTGAACCTGGAATTCTGGATCTCCGTCATCGAAGAACCAGTGTCCAATAACCAAGACAAGAAGAACAACAGAGGGAAGAAGACGAAATTGGGGGAAGAATGAGGAATTTGAAGGGAGAAAAGGGAAGAAAATGAAGAGAGAAGAGAAGGATTAATAAATAGAGAGATGGGGCTTAAGCCTTATCCTCATCTCCACTATTCCATTATTTTGTTTATTTCGTTTTTTCGGATTATTTTTTTTAATTTCAGGTTATTATTCTGTTATTACTGTAAAAAGATAAAATCCGGTGGCCGACACCTGTATTACATCTTCTATATAACATATCATTATCTTATCTTTTGTAATTAGTTTGTCACTAGATGAATTATATTATTTTATTATAACGAAAAACAAAATAATAGTAATTTTATAAGGCATAACATTTTTTAACTTATATGTGTCAAATATTCAAATATTGTTGACGTAGTTTAATTGTT
>CAOJBJ013213442.1:0-10771 GCA_948291685.1 Euphorbia celastroides
AATAATCCTAATTTTTCTTTTTGCAAACATTTAATTATTGCTTGTAGCTGTTTCGGGTACAAAAGCGACTGGTGACGTGACGACAAAATCTATTAGCAACAATAACCATTAATACGCTATTTATCAACAAATTTTAACTTGCATGCCCGTGAATGACATGTTTCTTATAACTTATGTTTGACTGAAATAAACTTATAAGTAAATAAGTTAAAAAGCATAAACTTTGAAAAACACTCGCACGGGTATGATAATAGCAAGTACTGATCATGAAATCAATTGGACCCTGTATCAGAGCAAGTGTATTTGGTGATTTGATTTATATGGATAACAAAAATTGAAATGTGTCTTGGCTTATATGCTGCAACCAATAATTTAACAAGTGTACCACTAACAGGTCTTATTCCTTCAAGCTATTTCATGGTGGCAAATTTTACAAGCTTAAATACAAAATGAAACATTGACCCATTTTGATAGAGAATTATTATTGTTATCGTCTTATATTTATATTGAGTGTCGGATTCATTATCCAAATGATGTAAGCTATACTTTATTTTTCACAAAGAAATTGTTTTTTTTTTGTTTATCTTACCACAAGATCTTTACTATTAAATTATACACTGCTCTAATCTTTATATTTCATTTATACCGTTGATTTAATGGATTATAAAACACTAAGTTCCAGTTTGAGAATGCCTTCTCAAGTTGGCTTCCTTAAAAGCTTCGTCTCGTGCTTTTTCTGAAAACAACAGATTTTAGTTTTGAAAATGAAGACGGAGCAGTTTATAATTTATTAGTATGAATAATCAGCATGTGTTGTTTGAAGTGAAAATTTGATATTATAAAAAAAAGGTTTTTATGAACAATTTTATAAAACAATACTAAACAAAGCCGAAGTAAACTATAGAAATATATTAAAATTATAATGGGGGAGAGGAGCTAGAGCAAATAAATGAGAACAAGTTAACAAATGAAATTCTAATTTCGTAAGATACAGTTTGCTTGTTATGGTTGACAATTAACAAAGTCAATTTCATCATAAACTCTTTACGTACATGTTATCAAAATCATAAAAAATTAGTATGCTGCCAATTTTGCTCGTATAGAACATCAAAATCACATAATATTCAACAAATATCAATTCCCATATGCAAAAGAAAAAGCCTACAAAAGTGAATCAAGTTCAAAATTAAGATAAGAAAAAAATATCTGCGCAGACTTGTAATAAAGTGGAAATGAATTAAATAATTTACTATTGTAGTGGGTAGCATTCAAACAGATCTCAAAAGAAAAAGGAAAAGAAAAGAACAGCGGCAATGGTTGAATTATAAAACAGTCCTCTTCTTCTTCACCATCCAATTCGCTCCTCTTCTTTACTACCATTGACGCCTTTTCGATTCCTTCGCTTTTTCTAGATTCTCTTCTTCCTTCTTCTTCGCTTTCGCCTTTCAGTCGTTGCTCACTTCTTGTTTGGTTTCTCGGTGAATCCGAAGACTAGGTGTGTTTATCCTTCCTCTGTTCTAATTCTTTTTGTTTTCTGGTTTCAGTTGCATTGACGATTGAGTATTGTGAAATTCTAATATTGATTCTCTTTCTCTTGTATTTAATTTGCTTCTATCTGTGTGATTGTTTATTGTTTTTGAGTTTAATTGTCGACTGTGCGATGAAAAGGCTGATGAACTCATATGTTTGTTTCTTTTGATTGCTATGGAACCGTGGATAAAAAGATTTGTTTGAATTGAGAAACCTTGGAATTGAACTCACTCTTTTGGATAGTCATTTGTGGTTTATTACTGATCGAAACTTAAGTTTTATCAAGACAAATGCTGTTTTCATTGCGAAGATTGTAGTTAGAAGCTGCGTTATTTGAATTAAATTTGCTTCTATTTATTGTTCCAAGAGAAAGCCGGTTTTAAGGATGATGCTAGAGATGTTTCTTATTTCAATTTTTCAAACTAGGTGCCTTTACAGTCAATTGAAGTCCGGTTCTGTTTAAGTCTTAGAAGTCAGTGGTGAGCACACCATGCAGATTTAAGTTATGTACTATTCATTTTCTTTCTTGATAATAGCTGAACAGTAATGGTCGTTGTATGTTCTCCATGATTCACGTTCTTAGAAGGTTGCAGAATAACTATTGTGTAGGGTATCTTTTCTCATTTTATACTTCAGTGCCACTGCTTGTTCATAAATGGCTTGCTGAATTATGCATAGGAATGAGTTATTTTAGTTTTTCCTTTTAAGGGTATTACGAGCTGAACACATTTTTGTAGTAATAAACCATGCGAGGATCAAGATCAGGTAATCCTGAAGCAGAGATCAAAGTAAGTTTTGGTTATCAATGCAACGGTCACAGTGACAACTCTGGCTTGCTCTCCTATGGATATGAATCTATGTGTAGCACTAAAATGCCGAGAAACAGCAGCTTTTCTTGCTTGTCTGGCGCTGCCATCAGTGCCAATGCCACATTGGCTAATACCAACATCTGCAATGGTGTGCTAGGATCAGAAATACTTCCCAGTTTTGATTCTCCTAATTCATTCAGAAAAGTTCCTTCAATGCCTAACCTTTCAAGGCTAGATATCTTATCATCTTCTCTCCAAAATAGTATGTCATACTTAAGTTGCAGTCCGTCCACTCCAAGCCCAATAGAATATGATTCATACTTATTTAAATCTGCAAGTACTTCTCCAAGAACTGAAGGATTCCTTAGTGCAATGGAAGTTCAAATGGCTGGTGGGGCTGCAGGTGAAGACAGGGTTCAAGCTGTCTGTTCAGAAGAAAATGGATGGCTTTTTTGTGGTATCTATGATGGCTTTAATGGAAGAGATGCAGCTGATTTTCTGGCAGGGACATTATATGAAACCATTGTATTTCATATCAACTCTTTGGACTGGGACTTGAAGCAGGATGATATTATACCTTCCCGTGGTCTATGTCTGGATGGTTCTCTTCAGTATGCTCTTGAGGCTGATAGTTGTGGAATTCATTCAGGTTCATTTAGAAATGAAATTCTTGAAAGCCTTGGAAAGGCTCTTGATCAGGCTGAAAATGATTTCTTGAACATGGTAGAGCAGGAAATGGAGGACCGGCCTGATCTAGTTTCTGTAGGCTCTTGTGTGTTGGTTATTTTCCTACATGGAGCAGATTTGTATGTAATGAATTTAGGGGATAGCAGAGCTGTTCTGGCAACATACAATGGAGACAATGAAGCAAGCAACCGTGAGCCACTAAAAGCTGTTCAGCTCACTGGTTGCCACACTGTTGATAATGAAACTGAAAGAAGTAGAGTACTGAAGGATCATCCTGATGATCCTGCAGCAATAAAAGGAGGAAAAGTGAAAGGAAAATTGAAGGTTACTCGAGCTTTTGGTGTTGGTTACTTAAAAAAGGTTGACATTCATTTTATCATCTTTTGTTCTTTGGAATTGCCTCTTGTATTTGTGTTAGGCAAATGCTTTAGTTGGGATTGTTGCCAAGTGCGAATTTGATGTTCTAGTTTCATTTGTGCTATACTTCTTTTTGCAGAAAAAACTAAATGATGCGCTGATGGGTATCCTTCAAGTCCAGAATCTTGTGAGCCCTCCATATGTATCTACAGAGCCATCAATGCATATGCACAGAATATCAAAGTCTGATCAATTTCTTATAGTTGCAAGTGACGGATTGTTTGATTTCTTCAACAATGATGAGGCAATAAAGCTTGTCCACTCTTATATTTTGAGCAATCCATCTGGTGATCCTGCAAAGTTTCTATTAGAACAACTCATGGTGAGAGCTGCTGAATGCGCAGGTAAATTCCTTGGGTGTCGTCAAGTAATACATCTTAATCCATGCCACATTCTGATTTCATTTTATTATCATCTTAGGCAGGTTTTTTCTTTTCCCATGTAAATAAGTCTTGTGCCGGTATTTTGCATGGCATGCATATATCTTAATATAATATTATTTTTGGTGCAGGGTTTACAAAGGAGGAATTGTTGAGTATTCCAGCTGGTAGGAGGAGAAAATATCATGATGATGTCACCGTAATTGTAATTGTTCTTGGAAGTAATAAGCGTACATCAAAGGCATCAACGTACATGTAAGTTTTCACGTGTGATGTTCTCCATCTTTCAAATATCTTGTATATATGTAGAGATATGATGCCAGGGCATTGATTTTGACGAAACCAGAGTTTGTTGGAATGACATCTATCCTTTTTTCATTAATTTTTGTGGTGGTGGTTCTGTAAATAAGTATGTTCAACTTCAGTTTGCTTCTTATAGAAACCAAGAATTTTGTTTTTCATTTACAGAAATGATTAAGCATTACAGATGGAGGTACTCTTTTTTATTGAACATGTTCATTGATTTTCCTTAGCCATTGTTAAAATGCTGTTTTATTCTGTTTGTGCCTCTTTATTTTGACTGGGATACAAGCTCTAAGCAGCTCGTGCTTTCATAGTTATAATTGTTAACCAAGAATTCAGTCAAAAAAGCTATTTTAGAATGTAAATTTGATATTGCTTTCTAGTATGGGAATCTTAGATTGTGAACACCCATGAGTCTTTGGTTTATGCTCTATGCTTTTAAGGATTAGATTAGAATAAATTCCCAATTGATGACTTTGTCTATCTCCTTTTGGAATTGTACCCTCTCTACCAAAACACGACGAGGGAATGGCCTATATTAAGAAATCAAAGGGTTGGCTCTAAAGAAGTGTTAGATCTTTCCAAGGCTCACAATGCATCAGATTCCTTTTCACTTTATCAAATTGTACTATCTTGTTATTTGCCATGGCTTTCTCCTGTCTGACTCTAAACAAGAAAGGAATATATTCTATCTTTTTTGAAACATGATTGTGTTTTGACCTATCGCTAAGTATCGGTATCTCAAATTATGTTCTGAAGAAGTTTAAAAATGTCTGTGTTTTTCGGTTCTTATTTTTCAACTTAACCAAACATAATTTGTTTTGGTTTTGGTTCTTATTTTCTATCAATTTGGTTTTTGGTTCGGATTGGATCAGGTTGGATTTTGAACCGAGTTTTTCTCACCCCTATTGTCCGATGCCTTGCAGCTTCACTTTTAATAGATAAGCATTGTCTAGGACATTCAAAGAATTAGAAATATCTGAGCTTTATGATATTCTTTTGTTGGAATTAAGAGTTCTCTAGCTAATCTTATGGGGCATATATTGGCTGCAATTGAGTATAGTACAAGGGTATGCAATCATATCAGAAGCTAGCAAATATAACTTCTCTATTATAGGCTTCTACAAAATACATACGTCACATTAACTACTTAGTTATAGCCTAGGACTTAGCTAAACCCGGTAAAACCCGGTTTGTACCTCAAAAAGAAAACCATATTCTGCATATAATAACCCAAAATTCTTAAACCATCACTATTCATAAGTAGATATTACCCCCCCCCAAAATGATCACATGATCGAACACCCATGAACATTTTCGTCACTTAAGTAGAAGAAAGACTCCGATGGGTTCCCTTTCGGGTACGGTGAGACCGCAGGGGCATTTAGGTAATTTCCAGCGTAGGAGCACTCCCTAGGGTAGGCCATTCTGTAACTGTAAGTTGATGCATAAGCTGGAGGAATGTTGTACCCTTGTTGGGGATATGGAAGTGGACCTGATTGCTTACGTGTAGGGCTGAGATTGCTCTGATTTGTGCCCATTCCATCACTCTGAAATCCTGTATCTTCAGCTTTACCAGAAGATGGTGAATTTATGGTTGAATTACTGTTACTGTTAGTGTTTTCTCTTTTTTGCCCCTTCCTTTTCTTCTTTTTACCAGAACCACCATTTTCGCCGGCATTTTTGTTTAACTCCGGTGACTCTTCGGTTGACGTGGCAGCATCGGGTGTCTGTTGAGTGAATTTTGCTGTTTTTTTCGCCTCGTTGTTTTGCTTGTGGGTGTTGTTTGGTTTGCCTGGTTCTTTGTTCTCTGTAGGAGAAGTTTCGGGCCAAATCTCTGCATGTTTGCCTGTTTTGGTGAGTCTTTTGATCAGTTTCTCGGCTTCGATGTTGCCTGTAACTGTGACTCTCTGCTGCTGTAAATCAATAGTTGCTGTGTAAACACCTAAAACCAAGACAAAAATCACAGAAAAGGAGTAAAATTAGTCAAGTTTCTCTACATTATCTTAGTTAAGCTATTGAAGGGTTAGGCTTAAAAAACATAGGAAACATTCTATTTAGACCCATATAACATATAGTCTCTGATTGTGCGTTATTTATCACACAGAAGTCCCAAAATTTGAACTTTTGGAATGATCTACTTATTCATTTAGGCCCCGTTGTTTTCAACTTTTTTTCATTTAGTCCTCTCCAAAAGAACATGGCTTAGTCTCATTAGATACCTCAAGTTGCTCGCCTTTTGTTGCAGTTAAAGACCCAATGAGACTAAATAAACAAGTTAAGAAAACCTGAATGCTTTGGTTTACTAGACTAATTGAGACAAGAAAGAAACATAACGGAGGAATCTTTATGCTTTGTTTGCTGAATACCGTCAATGCCTAGTAAAACTTTCTTGACTTTTCTCTTGCAACCTTGGCAGTGGACAGGCACTTTGAGAACCCATCTCTGAAAAACACAGAAAATATGGAAATTTTCAACAGAGAGAAAAGGGTCTTATAGCTAGTGAGATGAACTCCAGTTAAGTGGCAGAAAAACCTGGCATTTCAGAGCTTTTGAGGATGATCCTTCATCTTCTACACCAGTTGTTGTAGCCATTAGAGAGGTGCTAGAAAGTGATTACAAACTGAGAGTAGTGATGCAGCTTTACTGTGGCTCTCTCTTTTTCAAAGGTGTTGAAGTTTGAATTTTTAGGATAGAGGAGTAAATATGATGTGGCTTTAGCTAGGAGTTATTTAATAATGTTTGCACGTGTGTTGTGCCTATAATCAACACTTGTATGTCTTTGCATAACCCGCTCTAGTTGTCTCATTTCGCTAATTGTCCCCTGATTTTTCAGACAAAAGTTCCATTATCCTTCTTTAACTTGCAGGCTATTGCTCAAACTAACGTACTTTTGATAAATCCAAGAGAAGATGAGAATCTTTTCAAAGTTTGGATAGACCGTAGATAAAATAGAATAATTTAGGGAAGTTACGATATATTCTGCCTTACGATTTAGAAGCAACAATAAAATTGTTTCACCGTGGGATTAGCTATTGGCAACACATGTTTATCTCATCAATGTAGTGTGTAATGTGGGTTATCTTTTGTGTAAGTGAAAAAAATTAAGAAATAGTCTGATATTTTTTTTCTAAACTATTATTTCGAAAGAGTTCACGTGTTTATGGAAAATTAATATGAGTTAGCCCTAAGTTTACGTAGGTTGTATAAACATTTGGGATTTTGTATATGGAATTGAACCATGGTTAAGTTTTATCGAGCCTATTTTTATCTCTAGCGTTGATAATGTGCAAAGCTACTCCATTTATAACCATTTTTTCAATAATATAAAATCATAGTAAGACAAATCCGTCTTTAGTTTAGTCCTTAATTTTGATATTACTGTTAACCACAAAAGAGACACATTAGCGGCATTAATTGATTTACAGTTTCCACAACCGAGAAATATAAAATATTCCTAGATTATTTTAGGTGAGATAATACTACATATAAACCTAACTTGGAGCAAACATGATGCATATCATGCAAACAATAAAAAATGTACCCTCTTTTGTTGTATGCAGGAACATCCGAATATTTAAAGTTTCAGCTAGTCGTTTACTGATTTATTTGATTTTTCATGATTTATTTTTCATATTTTTCTTTCTCGAATTAGGAGTTGACACATAATGATAAAAGGATAAACTGATGCATTTTTATCAAGTGCGAGCGAAAAATAATATATTTGGCCTAAAAACGAGCACTTCAATATATTCACATTTCATGTTCATTTGGCTTAGCTGTTGCAAATATTATTTGTATTTGCTGAAGTACTATTTATTATACATATGTAGTCACTATATAATGCCGAAAAGGCATCAAAAAGATGTTGAATCAAACGTCATTACAAAATATATATGTTTAAAATTTAAACGTCTCAAATATAATTCATTGAGTTATGAACCGATAAACAATTTGATTAAGAAGTCTTGAATTACTATTTGTTGTGCTAAACGTGGATGAATCCCAATAAAATATGTCAACTTTTTCGGTATGTCCGTACGTTACAGGGCCGGCCCTGGTGGTGGTTTTCCGTGCCACCGCCAGGGTCCTGACATGAAAGGGGTCCAAAAATATTTTTTGTTTGTGTGTATAGTTATTAATATTATAAAATGTAAAGTAAAACATTAAATGGTGTTAGAAGAGTTAGTAAAAAACTTAATATACGTGTGAAATGTAATAGGATCAATCCTCACATTTTGTAAAAAAGATTAACATATTTTTTAATGGGGGTTCACTTTTATTTTTTTAACCTAAATTTACCTAAAACCCTCAAATTTTCAGAACTGGTCTGCCTATATGTCAAATGAGGAATTATTTAGACAAGGACAATACCACAAAAACAAACAAGTTATTAAATTGGGAGAAAAGCATTTACATTTTTAACGACAGAAAACAAAAAGAGGAAACAGAGCATGCAATTTTCAGAATGTAGGGCTTCCAACATATTTTAATTGTAAAATGACATTTCATTGAAAAGTTGTTTATGTAAATTGATGTTTGCCTTTCATTGTCCCCTATTTTAAGCTTCATGCTTCTGTGGGTTTTCTAAGTCCAAATTAATTTCGTTGCATATTTCTCATTCATTTCAATAAAAAATTTAGATAGTGTGGTAATAAAAATAGTCCATATTAAATTATCTCATTCTATTTGACATTCTGATACAATCGCTACTTATTGGTTATATGAAACTAACTCTATTATTAGGCCAAATGTATTTCGATCTCCCTAAACTTGTCTTGAATTGTCTTTTATCTGGTGAACTTTTAAAAGTTTCTCTCCCTTTCTAAACTTGTAAAAAAAATACAACTTTACCTCATTCAACTTATAAAAATGCATCATTTTGCCCTTGTACGCCACGTGTTGATTTCTAATTGACTTGACTTTGCAAAGATGTCATCTAGTCAATAGTTGAAATGTGAAAATTTCAAGATTTAAAAGTCTATTTTAAACAACTTTAGAGGAGCGAAAGACTATAAAAGAAAGTTTAAAGAAACTAGAAGAACATTTGAAAGTTTAAAAGAGCTAGAAATAATTTAAAACAAGTTCAGAATGACCGAATATATCTGACCTTACTATATTCTAAGTTTTGTTCAATAAATTGTGCATTAACATAAATATAATTTTCATGATTACCCCAAGAGTGTTGAATGGAAAACCGATGTTAAGGGAAACAATATTTTGAGTTAGATTTTGGTGTGTTCCAACACGTAAAGTAATAATATCTCTTGGAAATAAGTGAGAAATTAATTGCAGAGTAGACACAACACAACACATCACATCATTATTAATTAACGGCATTCATTTTTTGGAGGTTGAGAATTCAATGATCTTTCTCTTTAAGTTTGATCTTGGCATTAAATTGATTGAATTGTTGTGGCAAATTCAAGTAAGAAAATCTATTTATAATATAAAGTCATTATGAATGTTTTCTCTATAATGATTTCCAAAATTCTAATATAATCAAAGGATGTTCGCACCATTTATTATTCAAATAACTTCAAATTAAATAATTTTGAGTCCTCATTTCAATAAAGACTTCAAAATTTAATATGTATCATTTTACCATATATATTTTTTTCACCTGGAACGAGTTTAGTTTATTTTTCGTTTTTTTTACACGTGAGATTGTAAACAAAATAGAAAATTGCATATTAAGGCGAAGGAGATTGATTTAGTATATATAGGTGGTAACATCATTAATTAAGTCATACTTTGAACCAGTCAAATCTCACATTTCTATACCTAAAATGCATACATAAATTAATTATTGTTCATAATCTCATGAATAATCATTATTAACAAAGTTTTGGTGAATAAAGATTTAAAGAAGCATACCATTTGGTCATATATGTTTCTAAGTACCTTATTCATTTTGTTTCCATTCATTAGAATTTCTGAACTTGTTTTCTCTTGAAAAAATAGCAAATTGTTAGTTGAACCCAAAATTTGAAATCATAATATCGAATTCCAATAAACAAATATTCAAAATATACCAGCATTTTCGTTCTAATGTACTTGTTTTCTTTTTCATAGTGTCACTATGTAGATAATATTTGGTTATTAAAGAAAAATCGCCCAACTTTCTGTTCACTTCAGCTCGAATGTAAAAATAGTGTTATCAATATGTTTATAAAATAGGCGACCTTACAATATTTATTGAAGCAAATGGTTTATGCCACTCCAGAAAAAGCTTTCAAATGCAATTTGAAAAAGCAATTTCAAGCTAACATATTTCATGACCTATTACATATTGAAAGGAACTATGCTTTTATATTGAACTGAATTGAACTTATTGAAATTTAATAAAATTTAATGACCAAAACTTAATGTAACTTAACAAAACTAAAATTTATATCAAACTAAAATATTGAATATGCAATTTTCCTCGGTTAGTTGTCTCATTCTTGAAGGTACCACTGGGATTTTAATTTGCTGAACGTGTTTTTTAGTGTTGAGGACCAGCAACAGATTTGTCGTATTCACCTCCCTTGGTCCAATGTTCCTTACTCGGTTTATTGGAGATTAGAGCAAACTAGTTTCTTTTCTGTTGAATCATGTTACTATGCGGTACAAAGTCATTCAGCCTCCTCTTCCTTCCCTTCG
>CAOJBJ013214753.1:0-10180 GCA_948291685.1 Euphorbia celastroides
CCACAAAAAACCCAAAACCCAAATAAAAGCCCACTCATCCTACCCTTTCCTTAAAAGGATAAGGATGAACAAGATGGGGACAAGTGGCACCTCTATGATGTCACAATTTGTCCCCACAAACCCTAAAAACCCCTTATAAAAAGAACAAAAAATGGCCAAACAAAGGATCCTCTCCTTTTCCTCCCAAAAATTTTGGCCACCACATTTTTTTCAGCTTCATTTCTCATTTTCTTCAACATTGAGAATCAATCTCAAGAAGGTATAAACCCCCATGAACCTCAAAGGCCCTTTTACTTGATTTTTTATTTATTTGAGTTGATTCTTGGTGCATTTACTTTGATTTTGAGCTTGATATCTATGCTTGTTTGATTTCTAATATATTTTGATGAATTGAAAAGTTTTAGGCCAAGTTTCATATTTTTCCAATGACTTTTCCGGGCGGCGGCCATTTTCTCCTTTTTTCCCGACCGATTTTCAATCCTTGTTTTTAAACTCGTTTTGTTTGATTACAAGCTTCTAGACATTGTTAAAAGAGTCTCTTGATTATTTTCAAACTGATTTCAGTGACTAAATCGAATTTTAAAGTGATTTCGAAAATTTTCCGACGGAATTTCATCGATTGGCCGAGGACCTCCAAATTCCGTTTCCGGTCCATTTCAGTTCATCTTTGGTTGGGAATCGGTTTTAAATAAGCTTTAAAATCATTCTGGTTGAATTTGGGGGGGCGGAGGGGGGGGGGTAAAATCTTATTTTCCGGCGATTTGGAAGCAAATCGGAATTCGCCAGAAAAATCTAACTGAGAGCTTACAAAATCTCGGTTCGGGTCCGTTTTGGCTTATTTTGGGTTAAGAATGGGTTTTAGTTAAGTTTTAAAATTGATTCAGCTCACTTCGGGACCAAAATCGTGTTTTTCCGGTGATTTTTAAGGCTCGTCGGAGTTTCACCGGAAACTGGGCTCGAAACCGGAATCCGAAACCAGTCCGGCGATATACTTTTTTCTGGCAAATGTAAAAGGGCGTCGTTTCGTCTCAGCTTTGTTACTCGGATCAAAACGACACGTCATTGTCCGCTCCTTCCCCACGTCACGTCGTTTCTCCCAACAGCTTGCGAACGGCGTGTCGTTTCCTCCTTTGGCTGACCAGCGCGCGGTTTGGGCCTTATTTTGGGCCGGGTTTTGGGCTTGGGCTTCCTTCAATCAATTTTCTTTCATTTTTGCCTTATAACTCATATTATAACTTATTAAATTTGGTATATTAATTTATTTAGGGTAGATTAAATTTATTTTATTTTATTTTATTTTTATTTTATTTATGCTTTGTAATATGTAACTAACTCAAAATATAGTGGAAAACTAACATGTTAACCAACTAACACTAACTTTTAATTTTTGCACTTTATTTATATGTTGTAATTTGTAATCTCTAAAAAAATAGTGGAGAGTGTGAGGGGTGTGAGGAGAATGTATGACTCTTTTATTTCCTTAGGTTAGATTTATTATTTATGCCTATTTGCTTTTGTTCTCTAAAATTGCATGCTACTTGCTAATAAAATGGAATTAAATAATAACTTGGGCTTAAATTAAATAAATTGGACTTAGGATTTGGATAAATTAAAATTTATAATTAAACTTGAAATATTGAATTAGCTTTTAAACCGAAACCCGATCAAGAAGTAAATTTCACCGACGAACCCGAATCTCTAATCAATTTTGTTTTTCGAAGGTTAAAATGGAATTGATTTTATTTTTCTCGGTTTCCGGATGGCGACTCCGTTTTCAAAATATCACATAAATAAAAATGTTTTCTCACATTAAACATAAAACACTAAAATCAAAAATTCGACACCATAACAAAAACCCCGAACCCTTCACACCTGTACCATCCAACAATAAAAAAAAATGAAAAAATTCTTCATGTCTATTGTACTCAACAATTCCAACAAAAGAATATATCACTAGGAATGAAAATAATGGCAAAGAAAACCATCACATAAATCTCGGGCATGTTCTTCAATTATGCTCAGGAAGTCGACAAACCCACAACGAACATTCCTCTTGCCAAAATTCTCTACAACAGATTCTTGAACTAGAAGCATACTGTTCAATTTCAAGAGCATCGTCTCTATTAAAACAGTTGTCACCTTGTATTAATCCTGAAACAAAACAATTAAAAAGAATCAAGACAGAATACATATACTATACACATGAAATATGCATATGAGTAAATCTGAAATCTGGAATAACATTTAAAACATCCAGACCATAACATCAATAACATTCAATGTGCTTGCATATAAATGCCATTCAAACGTAGGTTTAGCACCAAACTCAGGTAAAGGCTGGTTTCTCAAAGAGTTATGTAAGGAAAAGCAAACTCATCAACATCTAAGATATGACAAATAAACTAAACGCATACATGCAAAAACAAAGCAGAATATTTAGAATCACCCACAAGTAGAGCAATCAGTCTCAAATGAGAAAAGGGAAAGCAAATCAGAATCAAGAAGCTTCACTGTAGCCCTAAGAAACACATATTTTCCTCTATAGTTAAGGATTCAAATCCAGGATTCTCCATTAGTTTTCATGGAAAACCAGATGAAAGACTGAATTAGTGATAGTGAAAGAATCAGAGAAAAATCGAAAGAATCGGGTTAGGTTTATGGCAGAGCACGCTTTTCTCTCTTGCTAATCTGATTGTCTTTGATACAGCATCATAAAATTGACAGTGCACAATATATGAAGGTAGATTTGGAGCTAAAATAAACCTAATGAATACTTTTCCCTAAAAAAAAACCCAAAGAACCATGAATCCATAACAGCAACAACACAGTGCATTTGTGTGAGCATGCAAATAAAAGAACTGCCAATTTAAGTTAGGTTTGGTCCTAAAATCAAGTGAAGGTTGCTTTCTCAACAGTTCTTATAATTAAAAATGCAACTCATCCATATCTAACAGATGACAAACATACAGAAAATAAAAGTACACAAACTAAAATCAAATAAGAACATTGAACAGTTATAATCCCCGCAAGTAAAGCAATCAGTTAAAAACAAAGCCTCATACTGCAACTCATATACAAATAATATACACATACTTTACAAGAAGAACACAACACAAACAACTGATCCAAAAAAAATGTAATAAAAATATAATACAGATGCATTCTATATTAAATACAAATCAGATACAAAACAAAATAATTACTCAAACTCCTATACAATACATATACATATACATAATATTCCATACAAAATCATAAAGCATCAAAAACAAATACATGTTAACTACATGAACTTCACATAGCAACGTCAATAAACAATAAAAAAAAAACTAACAAAATCCAAATAATATCACAGTATAATAAATATTACCTTCAACAAAGGATGAATCAAGTCTTGTTTCTCAGAGTCTACATCCAAACTTTCAATCAAAATCCTCTTGAAATCAGTACAACTTGAAGATTTCGGAATAAGAACAGCAATCACAGAAAAATCAACAAAACTCTGATCTTCAGTCCAGTGTCCATTAAAGTGGACAAGAGCTAGAACCTCGTCCATATCATAAAAAACAAACCGAATCTGTTTCATATAACAACTAATCAAAATCAATCGGAATCAAAAACTAAAAAATTAGAATGCAATCAGAGAAAGAAAAATCAAAATTGAAGAAAAATAAAACAAGAGATGAACATAAAAATCATGAAACAAAAACACAAAAAGCAAATCAAAATAGCTAAAAGCACGAATTCAAAAAGATACGAACCTCAAAACAGCAAAAATCGAAAACAAAAAAGGAAGAATTGAAGAAAGAATCAGAGTCGTAAAAAAAGAACAACGATGCGGAAAAAATAGATGAAAAATAGGTCGAGACAGAAGATCGAAACCTAAAATAAACAAATTGAAGAAGATACAAACCTGAAAAAGCAAAATCGAGATTGAAAAGGAAGGATATAATCAAATCTCGAAGACGATGGAATAATATCAGAATATCTCGAAGAAGAATGAGCGCAGAGAAATAAGACGGCGGTTTAGCTGAGTAGTTACAATATAAGGTATTTATACTTGTTATTTTTTAAATAACAAATTAAAAATATCATTTACGTAAATAAGTTAGTTGTTGCATAATTAGTTTAAATAATTTGAAAATATTGAATATTGATGTCTAGGTGAAAGTTATGGTGACTTTGTTTTTTTCAAAGTTACCATTACTTTGTCTCTCATTGCAATTGGATTAGTGGGATAAAATCCAATCCAATGGTGATATTGACAAAGTAAAATAAAAACAAAGTCATCATAGAATGTGTGTTATGTCAATTTTCCTTAATTCATTTGTATTTTGGTTCCTAAGCAATATAAACATGCTATCAGTTTTTCTTCAGGAAATTCTATAGAGGGCCGGGCTTTGACTTGAACTCTATTGCACCCTACCCGGTTTACTCAGATAATAGCATTTGCCTACTTCACAGTATCTCAAGCAATACTTACATATTATGCAGCAATTTTCATAACATCTCATACAATTAAAGCAATAACAGAAATTTAAAGTATTTGGAGTTTCAAATACAGATAACTTGAAGTGAATATATATGAAGTCAAAGCCCATAAAATGAAAAGTCTCACTCTAAAAGCGTATATGTTACCATACTACGAGCCTGGTTATAGTTTACAGCATTCACATCTAGTATCGTAGAAACAATTTCGAAAATTTCGTGATATTAATCCGCAACCCGGTCGAGCAGGATTAGTCGGATCCCGCCAAAGATGAGTTCGGAATATCTGTGGTTATTACCAAAAAAAAGTTATAAGACTAACATTTTTTTTCAAAAAAATTACAGTGACTAATAAGTTAATTAGGATTATATTTTTTTTCAAAATTTAATTTATTAATTGGCCATATTGTCCATTTTATTAAACATGGACCAAAAAGCTCCTTTGATTTGACTCGAGACAACTTTTTATTGCAAAAACCACAAACAAGTAAGGATTAATACCCTCATAAATGTCTTAGGCAAAAATAAAGACGAAAACGATATTAATTGAAAATAAAAACCGAGTAATTCCAGTATTGTAAGTAGAAAAATTATTTTGCATAAGTTCCGGTATGTTAATGTACCGGAACCCTGTCAATTCCAGTGTCTTAAGATATCGGAATTGACAAATAAAAAATTTTAAATACTTAAACACATTCTCTAATTGTTAGACATTTTGAAACTTATTTAACAATTATATTTTTATTTTTTGACCTATAACATTAATTTTTAGACTATGACTTACAAACAAAAAACTTACAACTACACTAAACATCAATTTTCAAGTCAAATGAACCAATTTTTATGTTTTTATATTATACAGAAGCAATATTTTTTCCAAACTATCGTAAGCAACACAAATAAAGTTAGTTGTTCATCTTACACGACAACAGTACTCAGCGTCAACTCAAGTTGGAATTGAAATGTATCAGCGTGTCACCATGTCGTACTGACACGTGTCAATTTCGGTGTCAATTAATGTACCGAAACTTTTGCAAAATAATTTTTCTACTTATGATACCGGAATCGCTCGGTCTTTATTTTTCAATTAGCATCATTTTCATCTTTATTTTTATCAAAAGCATTTATGAGGACCTTAATCCAAAAAGTAATTACTTAAAATATTATCACAAAGTGGTAAATATTTTTGAAATAATAGTATATATATGACAATAACTCCACCTGAAAACACTAAAAACGTGAAATAGTTTTTCCAAATGGGAAACAGGAAATTTTTAGGAGTTTCCGACTTTCTAGGCAAGGATCCTGAATGGTTTGAACGTTCACAATGTAATATATCTTAATAGATGTTCGAGATTAAATGAAATATACAAGTTTACAATCTTCAAAATCAAATATCAATAACATATATGATGAGAAAATGTTTTCTAACTACACATAAAAGTTAGCTCGTCAAAACCATTAATTTGAGTTTTACTAGTTCAAATTTGTTGATAGTTTCTGAATCACTTTTAATGTTTGAGTCAAATCGTATTTGATGTCCAAGGCAATTAATTGAGGGATAGCAGAAGTTGATATATTTATCGAAAAACAGTGGGAAACAAGCTAAACAGCCAAATTACAAATCCATGTATTCTCTAAAGTTAGTAAAGTTGTAAAGTTGAATATAATGGTTGAAATTTAATTATTAGTGTTTATGGGGTCTACAATAGATCAAATCTCAACCATTAAGTTTCAATAAATGGTTGAGATTGTCTCAACTTTACATCTTTACAAACTTTACCAACTTTTAAACTTTAGAGAATCCAAATCCGATAGAGAATCCTAATCCATGTTATATAGCACATCTACAGTCTATATACAACTTTTTTTCCTTTCTACTGGGGAAACCAAGAACATAAAAAATGAATGAAGTTAAAGATTCAAGAACAAGGATAAAGCTTAAGAAAATATATTTAGAAACCAACTAACTAGCTTGCCAACTTATGGGAATTTTGTAGACGCTAAAGACTGAGTTTGTTCGACCGATCTTTCATTACAAAATGTATCTTGAGAAAATCCATGAGTTTGAAGGAAAAAGAGATTCTTGAGACACTTTCAACTTCTTTAAATTTTCACTGTCTCTTCTGAAGTCTGTTACCGAATATCTACATTGCCTTCAACCATTTGTTTAATTTCTCAATGTCTTTCACTAGTACGAAAAGGAAATCAAGTACTACGCAGTTTGGTAGCAGATTCAGAAGAAACAGCAAAAATAAAGAAGAACACAAAGTTTTCTGGTTCATCCGGAAAAAAACAACGTTAATATGAAAGAAGAATTATTGGTGTAGAATTACTAAATAGCATGAAGAACTCACGAAAGATCACAAGTACGTAATCTTTTTCTTATGCCTAATCAGAGAAATAAGAGGTTTGCAAATATAGATTCGATGGTGAGGTTGAAGGCAGTAGAGTTCTTGGGGTTGTTTTCTATTTATAAGGGAAGGAACCCTTTTTCTAGATTCCAAATTGTTTGATGCTGCGTTATATTTAAGTTCTTTAATTCAATTACTGAAATTTTCAAACAAGAAAACTTACATCTATTTCTTAAGGAAAACTATCAATTTTATTTATTTTTTTAATAATTCTACTTTTACCCGAAAGGAAAAGTTTCCATCGTTGTATTTGACTAATTTTAATCTTTTCCATTAAGATCCTCATATATGAACGTTAAATCTCCTGTAACTTTTCAATTTATTAGATTATTTTGTATTTATCTCATAAATTATCAATTTTACATGCCGCTTTAAAGTTGGTTTTTCGTTAAGCTTTTCTATCTTTGAAGCTAAATCCACATTCATATACTTTATTTTCGAGCATTTTTCCTGAAGTTATTATCATAGAAGTATATAAGACATGATTATAAGAAGCTATATAAGGACTATAAAAAAAACCCATGGGACAATATAAGGGCTATCATAAGACAGAACTAAAAGAGTCTATAAGAGATAACTATAAGTCTATAATGGACTGTAAGACAAATTCTATAATGGGGCTATAAGTGTAAGGAACCACAAAACGTAATTTAGTTCTGGTATACCGATTATTAATTCTAATTTAAAATCGGTATAACAAGTTTCTATATTTGGTATACTAAATGTTACTTTTAGTATAAAATTAGTATATCATTTTCTACATTTAGTATGAAATTAGTATACCATTTTTTACTTCTAGTATAAAATAGGTATACCGGTTTTTACTTTTGGTATACCGGTTTTTACTTTTGGTATACTATTTTTTTATTTTTATTATAGAATTGGTATACCAAAGTTTTACAAATTACAACAAACCAATACAAGGAACCTAAGAACAAACAACATTTCAATTCACTAAAACACTCAAATTTCATAAAATTAAAAAAATATATTTCTACATTACCAAAAATTGTACATTTCCAAAAAAAAATTATACTATAATATATTTCATCATGAAATGAAGTATTGGTAAAACTAATTTCTAATTTATTTTAGTTTTGGTACCACCCAATTCTAATTATTATCAAGGGTAAACTATAGAAAAGCGACATGTCTGACTTAGTCTTAATGAAGGGGTATGTGATTTTTTTTAAAATAGTCTATGGTTAAAAAAAATTTACAAAAACATGATAAAAATTATTTTAAATTATGAGAATTTTTTCTGAAACATAACCACGTTGTTGAGTTTATTTTAATCAATTAAACATTCTTAAATCATATTATTTAAAAAAATATATGTCAAGAGTAAATCTTGAATATTTTTCATTTTATTATGAATTTTAAAGTTTTAATGTTTAAAAAATATTTTCACTTCTAATTTTTTTAAAAAAATATTATCTAATATATCTATTATATTATTATTAAATAATATGAAAAATTTCAATTCGAAATAGACAATATCACACCCTTTTTTGTGACATAACTTAATGTTAGAATTTTTTTAATTGCAAATTTTTTCAAACCACATACTCCATTTTCAAAACAAATATTCACATAACTCTTTTTGAATTTGAGTCAAACCACATGTAACTTTTTTATAGTTTAACTAGTAACAAATAGGGTAACTTACATGACCTAATCAATATGACACATGGATTTGAGCCAAACACCCAGTCTAGCAAAATCATCTCATCCACTAACTAAAAGCTAAAAAAATTACACCAAGCACGTTCGTAATATATCTAGGTTATATCCTGGATATATATATCCGACCGTCGTCGCCGTTCGTCAGAGATCCAGCCACCGTCACCGCCCCACCGAGCTTTAAGATATATATATCCAGGATATAACAAGATATATCAAGGATATATCATGTTATATCGTGGATATATACTCCGGCGGTGGCGCGGCGAGCGAACGGCGACGAGACGGCAAGAAAACGGCGGAAGGACGACGAGATCTGATAGAGAGAGGGCGAGATTCGGCGAATATTAGATTTTTTTTGTAGGATTCTCAAGATCCGGCGGAGATTTGACAGATCTGGCGAGCTCCGGCGGGAAGACAAGTGAACGACGGCGCATGAACGGTGGCGGAGTCGGCTAACGGCGAGATCCGGTTGTGGGACAGCAAGATCCGGCGAGATCTGAGAGATTGGACGGTGAAGAATCGGGCGGCGATCAGCGAACGACGAGGACCGGCAAACGATGAGGACCAGCGAACGGTGGTTGAAAAACGGTGGCGGATCGGACGATGACGGATCGGGCGGTGAAGGCTGACGCAACATGTTGAAAAGTGAGGAACTTGTTCACTGATAATTGAAACTTGTAGAAGATGAGCAGTGATAATTAAATAGATAGGGGCATATATGTAATTAACATATTAAAATATTCAGCTCGTGTAATTTTCCCTAACAAATACGTCAAATTGACCAAAGTAATCCCTTCTTTTATATCGATAGCTATCCATTGCTTTTAGGTTGGAATATTCGGCAGTAAGCCCCCCGATTGATATTGAATATGGAGTTACAATCTGTAACAGGTTTGGGGTTCGATTTCTAATGCTCTTAATATGGCTTTACTAACAGACAATCGTCATTTACATTGAAGTTATGGTTTGCTTTGGTCTTGATAATAGGTACATTAACTCTTACCTTTTAACAGTAAAGCTTCGTTTCAATTGAAAAATTAATTTAAGTTAATGGTATAATACAAAATATTATGTATTATTCATTAAAGTTAAATTAATAAAGTTAAAGGTGCTAACATATGGTATCTATTCAATTGGTGTTGAATAAATTCATATGAGATGCAATTTAACATATGCAAATAAATTATTTAAGTTTGCATATTTATTTAATTGGTAACTATTTCGGTTAATCGATTAAAGTATAGTATAGAACTTAAGTTAATTTGATTTGCATAATAATTTATTGTTCAATGGGTAAAATTGAATAAATTGAAAGCTTTAATTGTTTAAGGAATTAAGTTGAAAGGCTTAATTATTAAACATAAAAACTTTAGGGACCAATTTATTAATTTACCTTAAAACCTAATTAAATTAGGATATGGAAATTAAATTAATTAATAAGAGAAAAATAAAGGGAAATTGTTCTAAATATACACTTTTTAAAACTTAAGTATCACACCACTACTCTCCTACCTTTGCTCACAAATCCTAACCAAATACTACCTAGTCAAAACCTTTTGTACGTTCCAATCAATTTGCAACAACACCACCCT
>CAOJBJ013215832.1:0-12949 GCA_948291685.1 Euphorbia celastroides
GCTCAACGAGATTGCCTGTGAGATAATCGCTTGAGCCGGCTTCGCGAGATAAGCTCCGTTAAAGTCGGATTCCTAATCCGACAAGGAAAATATCCCGAATCCTTAGGGAATTCGGATTCCACGGCCAATTAGGAAGAATCCTATTTGGACAAGATATCTGCCAGCTAAAGAGGAAGGAATCCAAATAGGATTCAGACTCTATGACGTATTGAGCAAGTTGCGAGCCTATAAATACCCTGTAAGCCTTAAGTCAAAGGTATGCAATTCTTGAACTCTAGCTGTTACTCTGTCAATTTACTTTCATAAACCCTTACTGACTTAGGCATCAGAGAGTCCCCCCAAGGGCGGCCCCTGATCCTAACCTCCGAGATTTCAGGTAGAGACAACGGCCGAAGTTCCAAAAAGATTGACTGGAGATCAAGACTTGACAACTACTAGTTATCAAGACGTATTCAAATGATATGAAAATTTTAAAAGGTACGATAGGTTTATACACTTTCAAAAGGTATGAAAATCTTTCAGAATGTATGAAAATTTTCAAAAAGTATGGAAATATTGGAATATGTATTGAGATAAAAGCTGAAAAGCATTTTAAAAGAAAAGAACAAAAGTTGAGAAATATTATAAAAAATGAGTAAAAGTGGAGGAGTATTTGGCAATTAAGCAAAATATGAAAGTACTGTATTTGGTACAATTTCGAATAATTATTATGACATGTGCATATCTGGAAGCAAACCAAATTTGACTCCCGAAATCTAACCTTTGCACGTTACACTATGAGCAAAGCAAAGTTAGCTTCCGACTCGGAATCAAGCTTAGTAGGGACCAACAAATACAGTGAGCATTAATATAAAACAGAGACCAAACAAACTGTCCGACTAAATTCACGAAACTGAACAAGATGATACCTATTATATAACAAAGATAATTCATAAATGAAGGAAAACCCAGACAAAAGTGTCACAGCACATTTGAGAAATGATCATCAAGCTCAACTTCAGAAGCCATATCATCATCCTCTTCCAAGCTGCACTCGATATCGTCAAGAACAGCATGCCCCTCACCAAAGGCCTTAATGTGATCTTTAAGAGACCTTTTGTGCTTAAAATCAGAACCACAAACACAATACCAGATTTTGCCACAGTTCTTCTCATGAGTTCGCCAGTCTCCTTTAACTGCAAAGGGCTTGCCACATTTTCGGCATGTAAAAGGCTTGGTGCCGTGCTTCCTTTTGTAGTGAGTTTGAAGGGTTCGGAAGTCTTTGAGAGGTCTGGCTCGGGGGTGGTCTATGTTGTGCTTGCAGGCAGGTGCACAGCAGAAGCATGGCAGCCTTAGCATTGCTGTGGGCTGGGTTCCTCTTAGCGAGTCTGGTCCCTTTCTGTATTGTGATCCATGTCCCCACATATGCATCTGCTTTTTCATCATTCAAACTTGTTATCATTTCTCATAATATGGCTTCTATAACTCAACTAATGCTTTTCTAAAGGAACCATTTTGCTACATATGCTTTCAATCAACCCCGTAACTTCGTTAGCTTTCAAAAAGTATTCTTGTTTATTTCATGAATATCACATGTTAGCATTTGGTTCTTGAGAGAAAAATGCAAAGAACAAAGCCTTTAAAACTTCAACCAACCATAAATTAACATGCGCATTCGAGCAACAAATTAGTACACTTTTAATAGTTTAGGGAGCTAAATGACACTAAGAATGTGCATGGTACAACACTATTTTTGGGACAAGTTTCTGAGGCTAATGATGCATTGAGCCCATAAAATTTCATGTGTTTATTTCGTTCTTCTTTAGTCCTCTTTTCGCCAAAAACTTAAGCTAATGCACAATGTTCAAATTCACACATGAATTTTCTATTGCGTGATAAAATTCAATCAAGGAATTGAGCTACTAATTTCCGCGTTTCATCTTGTTCCTATGTAACTCCCTGTACTACTGTACACCTTGAGGTTACCAAAAGAAACCTTTAAAAGTTATTAAGCCAAGTTTTAGCTAGTTTCTTAGATACTTTTTACATTTTTGTAGATATTATAATATCCATTTCCTACAGCTACAAATGTACTACAGTAAGGGCATTAGTTTTTTAAAAACTGTAAACAGTAAATACGTGGTCATAGTCTATAAAAAACAAAATAAAGTACAATAGTCTAAGTATAATAAAAGAAGACTTTCTCACAATGAGTTAATCAATGCTCTTAATTCCTCGTATATTTTTTAGTCAAACCACTGACTATGTTGAAATTAAGAGTAGCCGCATCGTTGTAAGCAAACTGACATACACTAAACATCATATAATAATAATAATAATAATAATAATAATAATAATGATGATTAATTAATATTTGAGTTCGATCTTTTTTCTTTTTCATTTTAACTTAAGATAACCATAAGTAGACATAGCACATCTCCAATTCAGATTTTCAGACAATATGAATCATTATTATGCATGCCTATATCTTAATGAGCACTGTTGGGATTTCAGGTGAAAAAACAGTCTGAAATTACCCCAAACCCAGGGTATTTTTCACAGACACAAGTAATACTGTAGATTTTACTGTTCATCTGTTTTTTACAGATTCAAATTGGTTGCTTTTTTCAATTTGATTTTAGAACATTTTGATGATGAGATCTGAAACCACTGCATCACTTCTCTTACAGACATTTTTACTTTTATCTATTATAGCAAACAAACCACATCACACAAAACCATTTCAAAATTTAAAAAAAAAATTGAGGAAAATACCTGCAAATTGTTGTATCTGTTAAAGGTCTTGAGGCAAACTGGACAAGAAAACTGAGTAGCGCCAGTGAGAATCTGAGCAAGGGTAGGAATCCAATACTGACCCTTTATTAGTTTCTGCAAAGGCCTATCTTCTACAGAAGAAACCCTAGAACAAGAGCCCAAATTAGCAGAGTTAGGGCTTGGAAAAAGTCCTATATTGAGAGCTATTTCATCTTCACAATTCAAGTTCTTTTCCTCTTCTAATGAACTGACAGGAGATTCTTGCTCTTGCTGCCTTGGATGGCTCAAGTATTCAACTAACGGCGGGGCTTCATAAGAAGGAGCTATGCCACTAGTAGAGGCACAATTTGGGTTTGAGAAATTAGAGGTGAAAGCAGTAGAATAGTGAGAATGAAGGGGAATGAAGTTGAACCATCCATTAAAGAGATTAGAGTAAGGGTCTGCCATTACTAAAAGCCCAAAGGGAGAAGAATTAGATGAGGGGAATGAGGGAAAAGAAAGCTATATAAATAAATAAGTGAACGAGTGGGAGAGTCATTAAAGAATGGGGGTTCAAGTAAATATAGGCGTAAATATGTTGATAACGCAAAATTAGTATGCTGAAAAATAAAAAGTTCGAATTTTACTACACTTTTATAAGGAAGTGAGGGGTAAGGAGTTTTGACTGTGACTAAGTATTAAATAAATATATTTTATAATTTAGCTATGGCTAAGCCCTAAAAGAAAAAGTCTTCAATTGTGAATATTTTTACATGTTTTTTTTTAGAAAAAAAAAGTGTTAGAAAATGGATTAACTCCTTTGAAAGCAAAAGGACAAAAAGTTATAGATTAGAGTTGCAGGCTTTATATGTGAAGAGATTATGGTTTGCATCTATAACACAACTATAATATATCTATAAGAAAAGAGAAGAAGAGGGTGGACATTCTGCTATATGTTTAACTGTTATTTGTATATTGGTTTTACCAAAGGAATATAATAACTCATTTTCCAGCATTTGCTTTGGTCGTTGTGTTTCTTATTGGATTTTTTCTTTCTTAATTTCCAGTTTTTTCCCACCTGATCTCCTCATTTCTATGACTGTGTTGCAGTCAACAAACTCATAAATTCTCTTTTCAATTTTGATCTTTAGATTTGGTTATCAACTGACCAAATTTCTAGTACTCAAATCTCGTCCTTTGTGTATAATCATGTCATGCCGAAATTCTTAATAATAATTCTTCAAAACAACAACAACAACAACAACAACAACAACAATAATAATAATAATAATAATAATAATAATAATAAGTGCCTTTGACTTTAAAATCATGAATTTAGTCTTTTTATAGAAATGCTCTTTATATTAATGCTATAAACATTACAGCTATTAACACAATTTTTCTCCAAAATCAAAGAAAAAATCAAGGGTCTGATAAACCTTAATAATTTTTTTTTAAAACTTAATAAATCTCTTATCCTTCCATTTTTTTTCAAGATCAATGAAAATCGTGTAATCACGTTTGACAATTTTATTTTCAACACCAACAAAGGGGGATCGGAGAATCAAGTTTGTAGACAAGCAGTCCATCTCTTCCTCGGTTATAGACTTGATTGTGGATTAGAGAACTTTATTGCTATCTAGTACATGAACTTCATATTCTCTACTTTTGAATTTTAATCTTTTAACATACTTTGGTTAAGTGCGGCATTCTCCTACTAACATTATAAAAAACGAAAGGAAGAATAAAGTTTTTAAGTTGAAATTTTATGTTAGTATAATGGTTAAAATTATTCCTATGCATTTAGGCCTGTTAAATGCATCCAGATTCCATTAAACTTGTTTTAAATTGCCTTTCACTCTTAAACTTTTAAAATAGTACCACTTGACCTCCTTCAACTTACAAAAATGCATCATTTTGTCCCCTAGACGCCTCGTGTCAAATTCTTATTGACTTGACTTTTTAAAAATTTCATTTAATCAAAAGTTGACTTGTAAAACTACAAAGTTTTAAATGTTCATTTTAAACAATTATAGGGAGGAAAGAGGTTATCAGGAAAAGTATGTAAGCATATATATTTTATTATGGTATTTTTATTACAAAATCTTGTACCAAATATATTGTAAGCAGATATGTTAGAATGATTTTGGTGTTTTGAATACAAGTTTTATAATTTTACTTTTGATCTCGTATAGATCTACTTGATATGTAAACTATATTTGTTTATGTTGTTTTGACTAAATTCACTTGTACTTACTCATGTTAAAATAAAAAAGGTGTAAAGTTTAAAAATCTATCATGTGGTTTTACTGTTATTTAGAAGGGGTAAATTTTTTATCATCTAAAACATGCATGTAGTTGCGAAATTTTTTGAAAAGTCTTCATTAAAAATAATGATGCTACAGAATTATTTTAATCCTTCAAAAACATGCATAGTTGAATCATATTATTTAATATTTATTTATAAAAATTTAAGAGAAATTGTGATAAATATTCACTTTTTGGAACTTAATAACTTATTTGTTACCTTATTATCTCTTTATCTTTTCCTAACCAAACTTTAATCACCTAAAACCTTTTATACGTTCCATACAAAAACTTATGTTTCCCCTTTTTTTCTTCTATTCCGTCGTTGAATTCTTCCTTCTCCAAGGTAAGTTTCTTCTTCTCCCCCTTCTCTTCCTCTTTTTCATTATTGAATCCTTTGCATCTCCTCCGTCTCCAAGGTAAGTTTCGTTCTGAATCAATATATTTCTCCAATCCTTTGCTAAATTGCGTTTTTAAACAATATAGGAAGCGGGATTGTAAAATCAGTTTACAGTTTCAATTTCATTTAGCTTTCAATTTGCGATTCCGTTTAGCTTTCAATTTGCAATTTCATGTAGTTTTTTTTTTGTTTTTGATTTCAATTGTTGATTTGGCTATAAAGTTATTGCTCAATTTGCAGTTCTTCAAGCTTCAAAGAGTTTGTATATAGGGTGTTTGATGAATTTCCTGAATGAGGAAGATATTGTTGGATATAAAATTGATGGTGTTTTGCTTTCAAGTTCATCAAGCTTTGATTAGATTTGTAAATTATTTATTTGAATTAATATTTTGAGTTTCTGCTTTGAAAGATAAGACTTAAAGGTATATAAATTGATGTGTTTCATCAAATCTGTATTTAATTCTACAGTTTTGTTTTTTTAGTATCTGGTTGTTATATGGTATGTATCCGGTAGGAAGTTAGTAGGTTTATGAATTCACAATTTTGTTTTTTTAGTATATGGTAATCATATGGTAGGTACCTAGTAGGAAGTTAGTAGGTCTATGAATTCGTAGTTTTGTTTTTTCAGTATATGGTAATTATATGGTAGGTACATGGTAGGAAATTAGTATGTTTATGAATTTACATTTTCATTTATTAGCTTCCTACCAGATTCCTACTAGATATTGAGCAATAGAATTTTTTTTTTGAAAAAGTATATGACAATGGATAATGTTTCGAAGATAAAAATGAGACGACAAAAAAAAAAAATCTAAAGCGACATGTCAAAAAATTAATTGTTTTCGAGATAATTGTAAGCTAAGGTAAGAAAATGAAAAAAAAATACATGATATAGTGATGACATCATCAATTAGAAGAGAAAAGATAAGAAATTATAAATTGTAATTTGAATCTTAATTTGTTCAAAAAAGGTTATAACGAAAAGGCTGCATAAAGTTAATAATTAGTATACTTTTTAACTTTCCCAAAATTTAAACAATTTTATGAGATTTTTAATTTTTTATGATTTTTTATTTTATTAATTATAAAAGTTGTATATCTTAAAAAATTCAATGTTTTCTTTAAAATGTATCGATTAATAAAATTTTATCATTTAAATAAATAATATTGTCCATGTTTCTTGACATATTTTCAGAAAGGTGATATTATGTCATTCCCTTATTGGAAAAAATAATGAAACCATAGATTATTTTTTACAATAAAAAAATTTCCAGCCTCCATTATTAATTTTACCCAAAAAGAAAAATAAATGACATGAGACATAAATGTAAAATAAGTTGTAGGCTATACAAATTTTGTTTTTAGCAAAGTAAACATTTGCTTAATTCTTCTCACCATTAAATCACATAATGAAGCTCATTGGTTTAAAGGTGCAGCCATGCATCCATCCAATGCTGGAGAAGAGTAACGTATAACAATTTAAAGTGTCATATATTAGTAATATTACATATACATAAATTCATTTTTTCACATCCCAAAACAGAGGACTAACTAAAGTACTCCTCCAATGTGCATTGATGCGTGGCTTACCTCACAGTCACAGGATTGTACTTAATCACATTTCTTATCACAATTAAGAGCTAAGTATATATGCCGAAAGCTAAGTAAGGCACTGTACCTAATTATGTACTGACAAAAAATTTTCTTTTTCTTGAGCTACTGAAGTTGAGGATATCTCAATAATTCAGATATGAACAATGTCAATTGAAAATCCTTTCATTTTCTCGCACTTAATTAGTACTTTGAACAACTTTCTAGTTAATATAAATGTGACCCATGGAGCTCAAAATTAACACAAAATATTTCATGTCCATCTCAAAGTTGTTGAGATATAAGAATCATAATATTTTCGTTTGATGTATCTAGACTCTTTATTTTCCCCTGGACTTCGAAGTATTTCAAAACTCCCTAAAATTATGTAAGTATTCAAGTTTACTCTTTTCTACTTTAAAAATGCATCAATTTGTTCTCTTGACCATCACATTTTTTAAATTTCAGGTCACTTAGAAGTTGACATGCGGTACTTAAAGGTCAAATCATGCATATTTGAAGTTGAAATGGGCCAATTCATAGACTTTTGAAAGTTGAGGGATTGTTTGACACTGCTTCAAAATTTAAGGAGTAATAAGCGTTTAGGATTGAGTTAACGTGTATATTGAGCCAGAATTAAATGCATAACTAGCGTCCGCATAAATACTTTCGATGTTTGCAACACGTGGAGTTGTATTATTGGAATGAAAAATGTAAGGCAAATAACAAGAAAAGAAGGTGAAATCTAGAAACAAGTTTTTGGCAATTAAAGCAGGCAAGGACAATGATGTGCAACACCTATGGTCATGGTTGCAGATAATGTTAGCCCATATATGTTCCCTACGACCATTTCACCTTATTATGAATGATTCAATAAAAACTTCTCCACGTAGATGCGGTGCATTGAAGTTTTACATAATAAATTGAATGACTAGCAATTTGAATCACAAACCACATATTCATCTATGAAAACGTGCTAGTAATGTAAATAGAAATTCGAATTAGTCATGGCAATTTTTGGATTTTCGGAGGCTTCGGTTTCAAAATGCTGGATTTTCAAGTTTCCTGTAGAAGCAATAAGCTTTGAAAAAATAAATATCAAACAACTCCTAGTTAACTAAAAAGCTTAATGCATCATCAGCCCCCTAAACTTGGTGAAAAAAGGCAAACTGTCTCCCTGAACTTTGAAAAGGTCCCTTCAATCCTCTCAATTTGTCAAAATGGTACCAATTTGCCCTCTCAAGCTTTGAAAAATTTCACCAATTTTCCCTCTAAATGCCACGTGTAAACTTTTAGAATAGTCAAATCCATTATTTCTGGAAAAATTTTAAACTGCAGTAAGGAAAGCATTTTGAAATCTTTTGAGTCCTCAAAATGTTGATCCTAGTTCATGAAGAACTATTTCATTTTGTTATAATATTTATAGATCACTCTCCTTAATTTCTTCATTACCATATAGTTAAATCATAATACTTATATCATTTCTGACACTTTTTATATACTTTATCAAAACGTATGCGAGAACTTTACTTTTTGAAAATTCAAAATAGTTTTGAAGCAACACAAAGCAACAACAAACACAAATATGCTAAAAATAAAATAACTAAAAATTATATATGCATGTTAAATACTGAAATTTTCTCATTGGACAATAATATCAAAGTACATCAACCATTAAACTTGATGTATATATTGTTAGCATATATGTTTCCTGAATAGTGTGTACTTTTTTAAGTATATTTACATATTTAATCAGGGCATATTTTGTGGATTTGTACACAAACCCTAGTACTGTATAATAAGAGTGCATCTCATAGAGGTTATGGAGTTGTACCTTGTCAATTATGGCGCTTTCGTTTCCCTCTACTAAAGTTGTCTCTATTGAATTTTTTTGAATATTGTGAAGGATTAAAATTCCAAACAAATGATTTTATAGCCAAATTAAGGACGGGTTTTATATTCTCTTTCCATTAAAATATAAAGTATATATCTAATATTCATGCTTCATTCCCTATTTGTTTAAGTTGTGCATTAAGTAAGAGTCATGAATTGTCATTTTCTTTATCAGAATCTATGTATCATGAATACGTTTAGTTCGTATCCAGGATTACCTTATGATCACCTTCTCCCGTTGAATCGCATGATAAAATATTTATATTATTTACTCTTTCAAGAATTGTTAAGTCAACTATACATAAATGTCAACAATACAGGGCCAGCTATTAGGCTGTGCAATTGGTGCGACCGTACAGGGCCCCGATAATTAATAGTCAAAATAATTTAAGATGAATTTCTATTAAAAATACACATTCAATACAATGTTAATTAAACTTGCATAAGGTAAACTAATTCACTATACCATCTTTTTCTCTCTATGAAAATAATTTTTCAATTTAATCTTATTCTCACTTTTTAGTCTCAATTTTCAAAAAAAAAAAAAACTAGCATCACAACTTGACATACCACTTAGAAATATAAATATTTAGAGGTCCAAATTCATAAATGTTAAAACATTTTAGTTATTAATAAAAAATTTCAATAATCTTTTACTATTTTATCAATATTCGTTGTAATTAACAACTTATATTAGTAATGTAATTTAAAGATTAGTGATGCAATTTTAAGAAAATTTGCTCCATATATTTATGTAGTACAATTTTTTCAGTTTCAATAAAAACATCACTTTAAACTATTGGGGCCTATTTTGAAAGTTTCGCACAGGGTCTCACAATTTTACGAGACGGCCTGCTTAGAAATATATAACATCCTCTAACATTCCAAAAAAAAAAAAATCAATTTACAAGCTTTACTCATAACTAAAAAATTTACTTTTGGAAAAACAAGATCGAACTAACATTAATTAATTAGCATAAAAAATCAAAATCTGTTCAGCAAAGCCAAACATATGTTGTTATAGAAAAAAGAAATGTAAGATGTCCTCTAAGCACTTATCCTAACAGGTTGATAGTCCATCTTGTTGGAAATTTTAAAGAAAACATAGGATTTAATAGGAGGGAGGAATATTGCAAAAAAGTAGTTCTATAGGCACACTTTATTAATAAAAAATAATGTCTATTTATATGTTTACTATAACATCTAATCATATTAAATTTGTTAACTAATAAATAATTATAAAATTAAATTGATAAAATATAATCCCAACAAATAATCTGAAATATATTTATAAACTTTTAATTAAAAAATCTAGCATGCCCTCTTAATTCAAATTTATAAATTATCGTGTAACACTTTCTCTTCACATTTATTGGTAGAAATTCATAAAGCATCATTTCTCCATAATTTATTTCAATGCAGCACTTCTCTTCACTATTATTCATTAAACTTTATGGAACTCTTCTCTACATTTTAACGATACACTTTCTCACCAGTAACGTGTTGATGCACTTTCTCATCAACTCTTGAATTTTGAATATTGAAGAACTTCTCTCCAATTATCCTTCAAGAGTAAGACCGTATTTTTTTAGGCTTAAAATCATCAATGGACGATAGTGTATTAACTTTGCTATTATTAATATAATGGTACATAAACTTTAAAACTTGTCATAATGGTACATAAACTGAACATTTAATTAACATAATGATTCAAATTATCAATAATTGTCAAATATATCCCTGTATTTCTAAACCCAATTCCAAGTGCTATTTCCAGTATTTTGAAAATTCCATTAACACCCTTAAGTTTTGCTAGAAATTCATCTCTTCTTTTTTTGTCTTCTTTCTCTTCTCGGCAGTTACAATGTGATCTTGGTAATAATTTTGAGAACCAGCGATTTGTGTTTGTTCGGAGAAAATAAGTATTTCAGAGAGGACATATGGTATGGTCTTTTCTTCCATCGATAGTAGAACTGCGAAAACCTTAAATCCAATGAGTTTTGGTTTGGGGGGAGGATGAAGGAGACGACTATTGCTTCTCATAAGCTCACCCCTTTTATATCATAATTCCATTAATTTTAATAATAAGTCTGATGCCCTTTAGTGCCCTTCAGCTTGCATCATTTTGCCAATCTTACCTCCGACCTTTGTGTAGGACTGATTATACCTTTAAGCTTGTAAAAAAATGCACTTTCGATGTCCCTAAATCCGAAATGATTGCTGAAGTGGCTTTCTTTTACTTTTTTAGCCAGTGGTTGACTTAAAGCAGGGGTATAAATGGTAAATACGCACAAAATTAAGGATATATATGAAAGACCATTTGACTAATATGTAAATATATTTTACTATTTTAATTTATCATTTTTTATTATTTCTTTCACTTTTCTTCTATTTTATGGGATATATTTTCCATAAATAAATATGTCAATAATTTTTTTATTTTAACATTAACACTCAATATGTTCCATAAATAAATATGTCAAGACACTCTCCCACCACCACATTAGATGATGTACATATTTTATAAGATTGTTTACTTTAAGAAAAAGGTAAGTTAAAGTTATATTTTTTAAACTAACTTTGGTCTTTGATAAAAACAATCTTTGGTCCATGAAATTTATTAATACCAAAATTTAGACTAATAAACTAAATTAGTCAGAATTAGAAATAATATATGAAATTACAGGAAAATAAAGTAATAAGTCACATCAATCAATATGTTTAAAGTTGTGAACAAGATTTGTATTTGTGTTTGTAATTGATAAGACGAAACAATAAGTAAATTATATTATTTTGTGTTTCAAGAAATTGTAGAGAAAAATTATAGTAAAAACATTATTAAAAAAGCAACTTCACGTGACATGACAATAAAAAAATATATTTGTCTAAAGATAAAAATGATAATTATCGAAACTTAAGGAATTATATTGATTTGGCTTTGTCAAATTTCACATGTGGCAGCTGAGAGACATTAAGGGTCATTTTTCAAAGTTCAGGGACATGGATGGCAAAATTGAGATCTATAAAGCTGATGTGGCATGCGTGTGCATATACGAGGTGTGACTGGGTGTCACCATTTCAAGGGCATCGAAGGTGCGTTGTTTACAAGTTCAAAGGTATAATTGGTCTCAAACAAAGGTTAGAGGGCAAAATGGCGCAAACTGAGGGATATTAAAGAGCATTAGATCACAGTAATGTTGTTTTTCTGCTAGTTACAATGTATAGTCTCTTTGTTAAATTTCAATAATTTGTGTCTTGGGGCTCTCCTGTGGTCAATAGAGCTATCAGTAATGGCGAGATCTTGGCGAATACTGAGTGAGTTACTAATTAGGTAGTAATCTGATTGGTCAATTATTAATACCCAGTTCTGAACTTTTTCACTTACGGTGAACCGATTGAAATTAATGTATAGAGGAGAAAAAATAGGGCCGAGAAGAGTACATTGAAAGGCTCTGTGACAGGCTTCAGAAGAGAATTGCCGATAAATTCAATTTGGGTTTTGTTGGAGTTATAACTCCGGTAGGTTTGAAGGAAACAAATGTTTAAGTCAAAGAAAAAGATGAAGGTCAGGACCAAGGACAAAGACAGAGATCCAGAACAAAAGAAGAACCCAATGATCCAGGATCAAAGAAGAATCTGAGGATCCGAAGTTCAAGACAAGAGAAATAATCCTACACAACAGAAGACCGAGAAATCAACTTCTTGGAACAAGGACAAAATGAAGTTCCGGAGGAAATCAAGAATCCGAGGGACCCAAGGAGTAGACTTGAAGGAAACAAATATTCAAGTCAGGGAGAAATGATGAAGGTCCAGAAAAACAAAGATTCAGAATCCAAGGATCCAGAAGACCAAGAGTCTATACAGAAAAAGAAATCAGGTATCCGGACGTAACTCTAGTGGTTCAAGTCAAAGTGGCAAGAATATAAATGTCAAGACAACAGGCCAGAATGGATGAAGAACAGCTTCCAACTATGAAATAGTTATTAAGAGAAATCTCAAGTACACCTTGATGTTCAATCAACTCAA
>CAOJBJ013218295.1:0-12885 GCA_948291685.1 Euphorbia celastroides
AAAGATAGAAATTTTTTTAACTTCTTCTTGCTTGCATGAGGAGACCAAACGTCCACATTTTGACAAAGAATCCACCAGATTGCAATAGGCCCTGAATCCTCATTCAGGGAAGCAACACCAAAATCCCATCCATGACTTTCATATGAGGAAAGTGAACCAGTTTCATCATCATTCGAGCAGACTGACATTTTGTCAGAACCCAAGAATGAGAGGCGACTCGTGATGAACTCAGCAAGACCCTCTGCCTCCTCATTCAGTACCGAGAGGTGACTAGCATCATCAAGTGACTCTGCTTTGATTCTACTGTTTCTTTGCAATATATACTTCAAAGACATTATCTGCCTGTTCAAATCAATAAGCCTCTGAAGAACCATGACATGAAAAACATAAATTAGAGGCCAATTGCCTGTTGTGCTTCCATACATACAAATGTCAGAGACAGAGTTTATAACAGCAAGAAGAGAGGCCGAAGGTTGCACAGCCAGGGAAAAATATTCTTCCTTTCTCCATTCAATTCTCTTGATCAAATCGTTCCCTGTATAAGTTGCGAAGCAATCCAACATATTAGCAGGCATCTCTCTTAACTTGTCTGGAGGCATGAAGGTTATTGTTTGTCTGTATAAGCTTCTGCAGGAAATGTACAAGCGGAAGAAGAACACAAAGATCCAATGAGTGGATGCTCCAAAGCTTATAGGCATACTTTTGTTTCCAGAATCTTCCTTATTGGAAGACTTTCCAGCAACAAAAACAAGGAACTCATCAATACCATGTGGTTGTCCAGCCAAAATACTCATGAAGGGACGGAGCACTGCTATCAACTTCTTCACATACTTATTAACGAGGCTACTGTTACCAGCAGTAACAGTCAGTGAATCTATAACTAATGCATACAGTTCAGACAATCCTCCTCCAAAAAGCTCCGTTTCTACATTCTGAAAGAGCATCGAATGTTTTTTTGTATTTGATTCCCGACCCTCTATTCCATCTGTTACTGAGCAATAACTTTGCATCCATTCAATGGACTTTGCTAAATCATCTCCCAATTTCTTAATGCATTCACTTACCTGCATTTCAGGTAAAGACTTGATACTTCCGCTGATGGCAAGTTTGAACTCATGTTCACACAAAAGCATTTGTACTGATTTTGCATATGCTTCAGAAGGTGGTATGTTGATGAAAGAACCAAAAGAATTTTCATGATAACTGTTATCCTCATGTATCATTATACACCTGACTGCTTTAAAAAGTGCAAGTATGATCTTCTCTGCCTACAAACAATCAAAAGAAAGTGAAGAAAAGGGCAAAAAAGGATCTAAATCACAATTTTTCTAGATAAAAGGAAAAATCAACAACAAATTTAGTGAACAACAGAAGGCAAATATTATAATTCTGGAACTTCATATTACATAAGGGTCAGTAAAACCAAACTAAGGAACTAAATAACAAATATTTAACAGCTAGAACACAAATCACATCTTCTAATGCAACAAAAGAATGAAACAAGTAGCCAACAGAATAACTAATGTTAACGAATTCTACTAAAAGGATCTTATAAGTTAAACATTTATTTGATGTCGAGCACCTAAAAAATGGAGTATATCAACAATAACATATTAAGAGTCTATGAAGACTAAACTAACCTGACGAAGTTCACTGTAAAGCTTAATCAGATAGCAGCCGAATCCAAGTGCTTGGGTAGCTAACAAGCAATGATTTGGAACATCCCTAAGAGAATGACCGAGGGCAAAGTAAGAAAGCACCATAAGCCATAAGCTGGTCAATTCATTCCCAAGAATGTCATATTCAATGTCCAAAAAGTATTGTATAGCAACAAGTACTTCTTTCCCCAACGAAATAATTATTTCCTGCGATTCACCAACTGTATCACGCACATATAGAGAGCAAAGATGGTTCGAAAATGAGGAAACTGTATTGCTAACTCTCTTTAAGAAACTTAGGCAAGCACCTTCGGAGAAATCTTCTGTTTTTATGTATAGTTTTTCATCTAACAAGTACGCCAATAAACTATTAATTGATTTGAGAGTGAAGTACGCATCCATCAAAGGAGGGCCAACTTCCATCTCAAGCAAAAGATGCTCCATAATCCACACAAAAAAGTTCCAAAGTGATTTTCTTCTATCTGCAGTCAAATGACTGGATCCATAACTATCCTTTGAAGGTTCAATATCACTTAAATGCTTGGACCCTTCAGTTTTCTCCGCCAGAGAAACTTTTCTTTGCTTTCTGACTTTATCAACAAGCAGGCGAAACAATTCTCCTAAGCCACTTAATTCAGACTTCTTTGAGGCCACAACGCTTTCTAGTTTATTAAAAAAATGCCAGTGATAACTTTCAGTCGATGTTTTTAAGTAGTTTACTTTTCCATCATTAGATGGAGAATATTTTTCTAAACTACGTAAGCCTAAATATCCATCAATGTGAACTGAATGAAAGAGTCCCTGTAACAAAACCTCCTGAACTACAGTTAACAAGCTTCCAGTCTTGGCATCAGTATGAAGACGCAAGACACCTAACAAGTACAGCAGTGGCTGAACAAGTTTATCTACAAAAACCTTATATTTTTCTTTCCGAGCCGGATGGACCTTCAAAAACTTGGCAAACGGCTCGAGCAACAAGCAAGAGAAACGCAGAGCAAAAGAACTAGCATTATCACCATCAAGATTCTTGTGAAAAATCACGCGTAAAAGCTCAAGAACATCGCTGACTGTCTCAAACCATGAGTCCAGTTTCTCATGTACCAAGCCACCATGAGATAAGAATATGAGAGCAGCACAATCCAGGACAAGACCATACAATTTAAAACCATCACCAGTAAAAGCCAAATCCTTTGAACTCAAGGATGTGTCAGTTAGCAGCGACAATGCATTCCTAGCAATGAAACCGAAGGATTTCAAAAGGTCTCCAGATAGGTTCAACAAAATACGCAACCTCAAAGATTCCTTCAAACAGAACTTGAAAATCTGCCAGCATCTATAATCTAAGTAGCCCTCAATTAATACTGACTCAACCCTGACTTTCTTATCATTAGAAAAGAGCAAGGGCTGAACCCAATCATTAAGAAAACCCAAAAGTCGGGATACATTCACCGTTTCAACATCTTCCTCCCGTTCATTTACTCCTTTCTCTCTGGAGTTCACATAATCTAAAGCTAGTTCAACCTTCCTGCCAAACAGAACTAGTCTTTTCACTATACAATTTACAAAAACTCAGAGAAGTGGTAATACAAGAAGAGTAAATACTAACGTGTGAAGTTGGATTTCGTTGCCCTGTAGCGACAGAATCAGCTGTAGGTTACTCCATGGAGGTGATGCGGCATTAGAAGCTTTACCAACATCGACTTCCTTCCGTTTGTCCGGTACACCAGCACTGTGTTTTTTGGGAGTTTTTGATTTAGCATCGAGATTGGTTGACTTTCTCTTCCTCTTGTTAGCGGATGAATCGGCCATTTTGCAGACGCCGCAGATACTTCCCGCAGCAATTAGAAGAAGAAAAGTGAATCGGCCATTTTATTGATAGCATTATATTAACTTTGTACCTTACACATAATAACAACAAAAGGAAATAATTACAAAAAAATAAAAACTAAATTAAAAATTGTTACATTATTAATTTTCTCAAAATAAATTATTCCATATATTCAAGTGATGTTATATTGGAATCATTGAATTGGACTAACTCTGCTATTCTACCCCATTGTGTCAAATTCCTCAATCTCAATCTTAGAATCAATGTCATTGAAACAAAATTATTACTGATGATGTTGGTTTACATAACAAAACTTAAAGTGATGTCATTTTTACCAGACCGAAAAATGAGTTGCAGAACCTTGTTAAAGGTACACCGTAAATAATGGATTTAGATTAAAGTTGGGTACTTAACTTTTGCAACTTTAAAGAAAAGTTGTTTTATAGTTGAAAGAAAGAGTAAAACGATTCAAACCATTCACATATAATCAATAGTTATAATTATTTAAATTTTACAACTTTACAAATTTTAAGCTTTAGGAATTTCAAATCTGTAAAAAATTGTACCACAATTTCTCTTTCTTATGGAAACATTAACTAAAATAATAATTCTCTTTCTTATGGAAACATTAACTAAAATAATAAATTGGATATACAAGGACTTGAAGTCTACCTTCTTCAATTTTTTTCGTGTAAGGATTTGGATTCTCTCATAATTTGGAACAATCATATTTATTTATTTTAAAATAAAAGACTGAGATTTGTTGAACTTGAAAAACACAAAAATTAATTTAAAATTAATTTTTTAATTATTATATTTATCTATCTCTTATTACACTATTCTCTTACTGCACCACTGCACCATGAAGTTAAGTTAGAGAATCTTTTTCCTTTTTATATGAAATTGGCAAAATACATATTTGGCATACTAAACTTGGCATGATTTTTTAGATGTCACCTTGAACTTTCAAAAGTCACCGAAAGCTCCCTAAACTTGACAAAATGGTTAACTTCAGCATCCTAAAGTTGGAAAAAATGTAAAACTCAATCCCATTACAGAAAATTTTTATTGATTTAAAGATTTGAATTTTCCAATTTTTCATTGTTTAATAAAAGTTTACGTGTAAATTTAATTTAGCTTATGTTAAGAGATTTGACGGTAAATTGGAACATTTTGAACTCTGAAAGTAACGTCATATAAGTTGACATTTTGAAGGACATATAAATATTTTAACTTTATTTTTTATTATCTTGATTTATTGAATGATCTAAAAAATTTAAATCTTCACAATTTAAGTAGAAAGCCAATAACCTTGTAAAAAAGATAGAGAGGGTCCGTAAAAAAGAGAGAGAGAGTCAATGTAAGATTAAAGTTTTTACAAATAAAAAATAAAATAAGAAGATGGGTTAAAATATATATTGGGTTGAGTTTCACATTTTTTCCAACTTTAGTATGATGAAGTGGACCTTTTTATCAAGTTTACAAGTTCAGGATGACATCTAAAAAATCATTGTCAAGTTTAGCATGTTTAATAAGAAAATTCCATCTGTTGTGAATGCTTTCTGTCTCAACAATGTGATGCTTGCAATTTGAAGAATGTCACAACTATACAATAAAGATTCGAGCCTCCATCAAAATTTAACTGATGAGCTATAGTGTTTTGTGTTACGAGTTTTCATGAATAACTAGCATCTCGTAATATCTTTATTAACTCCATCTTGTACAATCTGTAAATGCAAAAATGCATCTTTGTGCTACGCTTATAATGAGGCATGTTGAAATTATTGAAGCTGTCGGAGGGAAAAATGAAACGTTAATTAATCACACATTCAGAGGATCATGAAACTAAAGCATTCATTATTAAGAGCAGAGCTACAAACGAAAGAAACGAAAATCCAAACATCCCAGGAACTGAACAACATCCCGAAAACAAATTATATCACAGACACAAAAGACACAACATCACACGACAAGCAAAATCCAAATCCTAATGATTGTGGTGAGTGCCTGGAAGCTTGTCCTTAATCTTATCCAAAATCCCCTTGTGCTCTTGATCCTGATGAGTAGCAGCACTCGAATTATAACCCCCGGGGACAGTGGTCGACGTGGCATGATCTGGCTTGTTGTGATGACCTGGCAGCTTCTCCTTTATCTTCTCTTTCATCCCTTTCCCCTTCTCCTTCTTCCTTCTTCCCCCGTGCCCATCGTCCTCCTAATTAACAAATCCACTCAATCAAACACTAGACAGATCCAATTCAGACAACTAATTAACAGAATGAACTTACAGAGCTTGAGCTGGATGAGCTCCCAGATCGGTGGAGCATGCCCCCCAGCGTATGCCCATGTTGCTCCTTTGTTGCAATAGGGTTACCATATTCGTCTGTGCTTACCGGAACTGGGTTTCCGTACGCGTCGGTTCTTGTCTGCTCCACTGCTCCATATTGATTCTGGTAGTTCTCCATTTTGCTACTTTGTGTTGATTCATTCCTAGTTTGGAGGTTGCCATATATATAGGCAGCTTTGAAGCTGTTTGCATGGCTTTGCCTGCTGACACGTGTCTACTTGCGTGGAGCTTCTCCTTTTTTGCATGCAATATGTTGGCTTCGTGTGCTTTGTAACAGTTGGATTTTCCCTTTTAGTTTGATATTACGTACTCTTGTCCCTTTTTTTCTTGTGTTGATCTCTATTTTACAACTCATCCGGTCATCCCATGCACTTGTCGTTTTTAATTTTAAATTTATTTTTATTTTCAGATTTCGCTCTTATCATACACAAGTGCAAAATATTGACTTTTGGTGTACTTTGTGAGTGTACCAGATATCTTACCTTAAAATTAAAATTGAACAATCTACATATAGAGCATTTTGTACAACATAGGCAAATTGCTCTAATGTTTGTGTAAAATTGACATATCCCTTGCTATTGTATTTTTACAATACAGAGCTTTCGTCATGACAACTGTTATTCTTCTTCTCTTTTCCTGCTTTCCTTCAATTCTTCAAAAAAAGATAATGTGATTAATTAGTCAAAGGCAAACCACTTCACAAGTAGCGAGTGCTCTGGTCCAAACCTGCATGAATGCACTAGAGTTAGGCGTTCATTTTTATACAAAGTCCGGTCTAAATTCGATTTTTCCACTCAATGAACAGGTAAAGTTATGAATTTAATTTTAAGAATAGTGAAAATCAATGCAATTCCATTTGTTCAATTCCAAAAAAATATCAATGTGAATAGCAAAAAAATTTACTCTAAAAAATCGAGTCGAAAAAATCAACCGTTTAAAAGATATGACGGTTTTAAATTTTAAAATTCAAGTTAATTAAGAGATAAGGTAGTGTATCGGGATTTGTTACGTGGATACACTAGAAAGTAAAAAAATGGAGTAGATTGATGATTTAAAAATTAAAATTAAATAAAAAATTACTTTATTAAATTTAAAAAAAAATAAATTAAAAGTAAGTTTTGTAAGTAAATGAAACAAATCACCTATCAACGTTTATGAATTATAAGGGCACTATAAACCGCACTATATGAGGCTCTAAGAGGGCTATAAGGGATCATGAAATAAAATTACAAGAGAACTAAGTGCACTATTAACTAACTATAATAGCACAATAAGGGAACTGTAGATCAACATTCAACACCATGAGATATGACTAAAAGAGAACAACGGACTATATACTAAGCCGAGTAATATATTATATGGATTTACTTTTAAAAATAAAAGTGAGACAAATTTCATATTTGAAAGATTGAAGGTTCACCTGATAACTGCAAAGTAAAGTTAAAAAAAATTTGCAAAAACATGAATTGATAAGCAGTTTAAAAACGGAGCCTACAAAGAAAAATGAATGTTTAAAATAATTCAGTATTGCAAAAAAATTCCCCTGTTTAATCAAATTTCAAAAACAAATAAAAAATAACAATTATCCTTTTAAGTTATTATAATATACCAACACGGATTAGAATTAGAGTGCGTTTGAGTGAATTTCATTCATACAATCAATTTTGGATGACTACGATTAAATATACATTTTTCTAAAAATTCTTTCTCACACTAGCTTTGTTTCTATTTCTCTAACTTTAATGTAAAATACTTTAAAGAAACCAGATCCAACCAACACAGTATGAAAACTCATTACGAGTAGAATGCAAGTGGAATTTTTATACAAGTAGTCTGATAAGTGGTGAAAACGAATAAGTCATAGTCATAAAGAATCAATTGATTACGACAGCAACCCATGGTCATCGAAATTTCTATTCAGTTGCAAGTGTTCCAAGTAACGATGAGAATCAAATAAAGTTGTTTCTACAATTAATTATATAAGAGAACAAAAGTTATTTTCACACGTGATTATGTTTATTATATATATTGATAATGTTTGTTCGTGTTACTTTCGGATCTGAATGCTTCTTTGGTCCTGATAATCAATTTTGTAATCTTAATTATAGCAGTGCTTTAATCGAAGGTTCTTCTCACTTTTGTGCTAAGAAAGCTTCTATATATTTTCAGGACAAGATCCAACATAAAATACTAATTTGGGTATTAATTAGTCAAAATGTGTGGACTCCTTTTCTCAAACTTTTATACTCTTTTATTATAATGTTTCTGGATTGGATAATTGTTAAATTTAACTCCGAGTCACGTGTATATAAAAGAAAAAGAAGTAAGCAAAAGTTGGAAAATTGGGTGACACGGTTTAAACTTTAGTGAAACATTATAATAATGAAACAAGACCAATGCCTTCACTCAAAATTTGACTATAAGTACCATTAAGAGACAATTGGAGCATCAATAGAAACCTTATCCAGACGAACTAACAAAGAGAAAAATGGCTTCAATGACCACTTTAGTTTCAACCTATGCTTCCTTGTCTGCAGCCCTCATGTTCATCGTCACATTCTTCAACGAATTCATTTCCGAACCCATCCGCCATTTTATTACCTCCAAATTCTCCGACTCTCTCTCCTCCTTTTTGTTTTCTGATTTCACCTTCATTATCGAAGATCGCTTACTTGGAACAATGACTCCAACCTTTCGAGCTGTTGAACTCTACCTTCCCACCATAATTGGCCCATCCACAAGATGCATACTTATTGGCAACAATGACTCCAACAACATCACTGCCCCAGCCAAACCCGGGATTCCCCCGGCACCCGAGTTATCGACTTTTTCCGAGGGTATGAAACTCGAATGGGTTCTAAAAGTGAAAGAGACCGCCAACAAGTACTATTCTAACAAGAAGTGCTTCAAGTTGAAATGTCACAAGAAACACAAACAAAGAGAGATGGATTCCTACTTGCCTCACATTTGCCGGGCTGCTGAATCTATTTTGCAAAAGAGATGCTCTTTATCTTTACACTTTTAATCATCAGTATGGGGATTGGGAATCAACTGTGTTCAAGCATCCCGCTACTTTTGAAACTCTCGCCATGGAACCTGAGATCAAAGACTCCATTGTTAAGGATCTCGACATGTTTATGCAGCGGAAGAAGTACTTTCAGAGCGTGGGAAGAGCTTGGAAAAGAGGCTACCTTTTGTACGGTCCTCCAGGGACCGGAAAGTCGAGCCTTGTGGCTGCTATGGCTAACTATTTGAGGTTCCATATTTATGACCTTCAGCTTCAGGGGGTGAAGAATGATATCGACCTTAGGCAAATTCTTACCTCTACTACAAACCGTTCGATTCTTTTGATTGAGGATATTGATTGCTCTATCAAATCTTCGCATTGTCGTTCTCAAAATCCAATCTCTAGTAATGATAATGAAGAGAATGAGAATGAAGATGAAGCTAAAAAGGGGCGGTTTAAAGATCCCGGGGTGACATTGTTGGGATTGTTGAACTTTATAGATGGGCTGTGGTCGAGCTGCGGATATGAAAGATTAATAATATTTACAACGAATTACAAAGAGAGATTAGACCCAGCATTGCTGAGGCCAGGGCGAATGGATGTGCACATATATATGGGGTATTGTAGTCCAGCAGGATTTAAAAAACTTGCAGCCTCTTATCTCGGGATCAAAGATCATTTTCTGTTTGAAACCGTTGAAGATCTTATTAGAAGGCGACATGTTACCCCAGCAGAAGTAGCACAACAGCTCATGAAATCCGATGACCCTTACGTTTCGCTTCAAAGTCTAATTGAGTTTATTAATACTAAGCATCACCAACCTCATGAGATATCAGAATTGAGCAAGTGGAAGAAATTGTTTTCTAAAAACAAGAGAAAGAAGTGATGGTTCAATGAAGTTTGTACTGTTATTATGACTTAGCTAGACTTAATGTATAATTTATCTTATTCAATAAAAGAGTGAAGTCGGCTTAAATTCAATTTTTGTTTAATTCTTGAAGTTATTAGAACCTCGTCTAATGCTGTTACTTGTACTGAGTCAAACGAGGACTCTAAGTCTTTGCTTTAAGCTAAACAGAGTAATGATTGGCTACAACTATTTCAAATTGGTGTTTTCTTTTATCGTTAAAAGGTCCAACTAGTACACTTTACCAAGTTCAAGAATTCGACGAGATTTTTTCAACAGTTTAAGGGAACAGTTTGCTATTTGAGCCAAGTTTAGGAGTTAATGATGTATTCGGCGTAAATATAAACCATAAAACACATCCGAAAATCATGATGTCCGACTAGCTGCTAGCGATTTGTTAAGAATTAATACATCCGGACCCCTTCTATAATTGTCCTTAAATGCCTCTCCCAGGGACGCCGCGAGGGTGGGGACTGGTATGACCATTGCCACACCCTAAATCGTGAATGTGAGAAATATCCCTTTATGCTGCCACACCTGTCACTGCTGCTGGCGTCTGAAAAACAGACGTTCAGAAGCCCTAAAATGAAAAGAAGAGGGGAAGAAGATGGAGGAGAAAAGAACATTTAGTTAACTAATTCAATACGATGTCGTTTTCTTGTCAATTAAAAACAAGCTGTTGGGTTAAAATTAAAATAACCCATTTACAGCCCATTAGCCCAATTTAATCTAATTACCGACATCAACCAACGAAGCCTCCAAGGACCCCAACCCCAATTGATAGCAGCCACCTCACTCACCTCACCCACCCTTACATTTACATCCCATTCCCTATTTTTTTACAATAATAATATATCTAATGAAATTATGAGTTGTTTTTTTTATTATGAGATTAACATGTGACTAGGAGATAGGTATAAAAAAAAGTAATCATATTATATGAAAGGAAGATCCATGAACTCTTTCGGGAAATTTTGGTTAGTAAAATTTATGCATTGTAAAATTAGGAAATCTAATTCATGGAGCTTAAATTTCGTGAAATTCAATTATGTACCGGATGAAATTCAATTGATTATGAACTTTATGGAATTGAAGTTTATAGAATTTAAAATTTATAGAATAATTGTGATACACAATTAAAAATTACTTGTAGTCGATTTAAAAGATAAAAATACGAGCAAAATATAGACACATAATTTTTAACAATACATTGAAATTTTATGAACTTCTATATAATAATTATGTTGTATTTTCTATTTTTAAGAATTATTTTATGGGCTAGAATTTATGATCAAGGATTGATGGAAAATCACCAACCAAAATGCCCCACTCCAACTTCGATTCTGGCTCCGTGCACATGATGTATTTGGCTAATATTATATAAAAATGAAGTGTATGGTATGTTTTCTCTTTCCCCTTTTCTACTTTTTTCTGTGCGGGAGACGAAATCCTTTTTAAAAAAAAATTCCTTGTTTTCAATGAATTAAATGAATTTTTACAATATTCCTAGATAAAAAGGCAACCAAGAGTACAGAAAAAAAAAACTCCTAATTCTAATGGAAATTTTTTTGGTTGGTGTTAACTTTATGCTAGTGAAGTTCAATTTATAACGGGCATGAGAAATAAGAAGTCCTTTGACAAATGTGATGTGTAAGTAGCTGACAAATAGACAACTTATTATAATCAGATTATCAGATGTACAGAATGTTAAATAAGTTTTGTTTATTGTTGAAAACCCAAACTCTGGAAGAGTCGAATTCGGAAAATATATTGGTAGCTTTGAAGCCAATAAAACAGAAGTAAATCTACATCTGGTAGAACATTGATCCAGAAGCAAAAGCCGCAAGCACTTTCGAAAGCTTACCCGATTGAAGAATTAAAAAGTTAGTAAAATGCAGTTGATTTCATTAATAAGGACAACCATTGTACCATTAAATATGAAGAAGTCCGTCAGGATAAGTCAATGGACTTAAGTTAGCCCATAATTTGCAAAGCCCGTTAGAATACACAACCAGTGAATAATAATAAAAATAAAGGCATGCCATTCTCTCTCAAAGCATATTTGGAAATGGTAGAAGATTTGAAGTTCACTTTTCCAACAGAAACATTCTCCAAAAGTGATGTCGGTAATTGAGGATTAAGCATCAATTCTTTAGGCTTCCTTTATAAAGAAGTTCACTAAGAGCAAGTCCAATAGTTCCTCTATAAATAGAGTATTCTTTATTTATAGAGTAAAAATCAATCTAACGGTATTTTATATGTCTACTTCAAAAATAAAAAATTCTTTATATCTCCTCCAAATATAGAGTAACCTATTCATTTCTTCATTTTAGAGTATGGTTGGAATACATTTACTGTAACAACTCTAAAAATAGAGAAAAATTGTGTAAAAATAGAGTTTGAAGTAGAGTTTTTGGAGTAATGATTAGACATGGTCTAAAGATTTCAAAGCATCAAAAAATCCTTAGAGTTGAAACTATGTGAAAATTCTCAGAATCAATCGCACAAGCAATCCAATAGTTTCAATCTGCTTATTATTAGAGAGTGACTATATTTAGATCATTCTTATTCCAAGTCTGATCTAGTATAAAGTGATTCATTTATAGTCAGTGAATCACTACTCTCTATTTGTTTCAATTGTGTGTAGATAAGTTTGATGAAAGTATTCAAACTTGTGGGCTATACATTATAGATAGTAAGGTTCTCTCTTAATTGAGAATAAACTTTTTGAAATCTAATATTTTTGTAATAGAACATTTGACCAAAAAGCATGATTTGAATTTTGAAAAAATTATAATTCACAAATTGTGGTTAAATGAAAAAAGGCCTTTGGCACATTTGACATGCCGCGGGTCTTTTATCTTTTCATCGCATGAATTGTGATTATTTCAAAATACATAGTATTTTTTTTTGGTAATTTCAAAATACATAGTATGATATTTGGTAGAATGTTCCGCAACAAAACTATTAGATTACTATTCACGCCCAATACTTGTTATGTAATAATAATAATAATAATAATAATAATAATAATATGCAGATAATATCACTCTCTTTCCTTGATACATTCAAACAAGAAGGAAGATTAAAGCCAAAACCTTTTCTTTCCTTTTCTTTCCCTTTATTGATTCCCTTTCCGTT
>CAOJBJ013219695.1:0-13934 GCA_948291685.1 Euphorbia celastroides
TTTCACCTGCATTAAGTTTAGTCCAAATATAAAAATCATGACATGTTCCCCGAACCCAATCTCTGGTTACATTTTAGGGTTTTCTTAATTGACCTGTAAAAATTGAATTAAGTGGCGACTCCTAAACACCAGGCTTCAAAAGATGTCTAACTTGGTATAAAACCAGTGAGCACTTTCGCATGTTCACAGATTGGCATAAATCTTACTCGGTAGAGTGATGAATCCTCTCATTCTCTGCTATTTGATCCAGTCACCATACACAGCATAAGGTTCCAAATAGTCGATGTCTACTTGAGGAGCTTTATCGACCACGACTCTGTCTTCGAAGTATGGAACTCCGAATACTCTGCTCTCCTTCTGGAGCTTGATGATCTTCATCCTGTTCGGAGCGATGCGGACTTCTCTTGAGTGGCTCATGGAAAACTGGATCGGGAGTTCTGCTTCCGGCCATTGAAGGATTTGTGAGTGAAATTTGAGAGAAATAGAAATTAGGGTTCTTATGATTTCAAAATTCGAAAGAGTTTGAAAGCATAAGAGACACTTCCCTGTTTTTTTTCTTTAAATAGCGATCCTTCACGATCCGAGTGATAGTCCACGTGCAGCGATCTGCGCTGTTTTCTCAGAATTCTATGGTGAGATGAGAATAACCGACATAATAATGGGTAAAGTAATGGAGGTAGTAACTACTCTAATCGTGTCAGTTAACTATTCACATTATGTCATATTTACCACATTACCAGGTATTCTAAGCAGTTAGCAGGTCATTGGTATTAATGAAAAAGAGAAGTTTAGTTACCGCTTTTACCACTTAGACCTTAGTCAGCGCTGACTATTCGACTATATTTGAAATTCTGTTTAGCTTCCTCAGTGAGATGAATCTTTCTTTCGCCAGAGGTTTAGTGAATATATCAGCACGCTGATCTTCAGTGGGAATGTACATCAGCTTCACTTCGCCTTTAAGCACATCATCTCTGATGAAGTGATGCCTAATGCTGATGTATTTCATTCTGCTGTGCTAGATAGGATTTTTGGATATATCAATTTCACTTTTGTTGTCACACATAAATTCCAAACATCCCGACTTTATTCCATAGTCTTCCAGATGTTACTTTATCCATAACAATTGAGCTACACAACTACCAGCAACGATGTATTCAGTGCTGTGTTGAGTGAAACTGATGTTTGCTTCTTGCTATACCATGAAACGAGACATTCTCCAAGGAAATGAAAACCTCCACTGGTGCTTTTCCTGTTGAGTGAGTCTCTTCCATAGTCAGCGTCAGTGTATCTTCTCAGCATCAGATCAGCAGAGCTAGGATACCAGAGCCCTGCATCAACAGTGTCGTGCAAATATCGAAGTATTCTCTTTATCGCAATAAGATGAGAATCTTGGAGTTAGATTGATAACGAGCACAATAACAAACACTGTATTGAATGTCAGGTCTACTAGCAGTTAGATAAAGCAAAGATCCAATAATACCTCTGTAGAGCTTAGTGTCTACAGGATTACTTTCATCATCTTTACTCATAATTGTGTTTGTAGCCATTGGGGTTGACATTGGCTTGGCTTTCGCCATGTCATACTTTTTTATCAGCTCCTTTGCATACTTGGACTGATTTATGAAGATTCTTTTTTCTCCTTGCTTGATTTGAAGTCCAAGGAAGAAAGTGAGCTCTCCCATCACTGAAATTTTGAATTCACTTTTCATTTGCTTGCTGAACTCAGTACACATTTTATCATCAGTGGCTCCAAAAAAAATATCATCGACATAAATTTGGACAAGAAGCACTTGCTCTTTTCTTTGATTGATGAACAATGTTGTGTCTGATCTCCCTCTATTTTAGCCTTTCTGCAAAAGAAAACCAATTAGTCTTTCATACCATGCTCTTGACGCTTGCTTCAGTCCATAGAGTGCTTTCTTCAACTTGAAGAAATAATCTAGATATTTTGGATCTTTGAATCAAGGGGGCTGCTTGACATACACCTCATCTTGAATATAGCCATTTAGAAAGACGCTTTTAAAATCCATTTTAGTATAATTTGAATCCCTTATGAGATGCAAAGGCACATAAGATCCTGATGGCTTCTAATCTTGTGACTGGTGCGAATGTCTTATCATAATCGATTCCCTCTTGTTAATTGTAGCCCTGAGCGACCAATCTGGCTTTGTTTCTGACTACAACTCCAGCTTTATCGAGTTTATTTCGAAAGACACACTTGGCGCTGATGATTGACTTGTTCTTTGGTCGAGGAACTAGATCCCACACTTCGTTTCGCTTGAACTGATCCAATTCTTATTGCATCGCCACCATCCAACTATCATCACCTTTAGCGTCTTTGAATTTCTTTGGTTCCAGCAGAGACAAAAGCAGAATTGCTAATGTCACGATTCAGCTGACCTCTGGTGCGAATAGGATTGAAGACATCATCTAGAACTTTGCTGAGGTCATGATCTCGATGAGTTCTGATCTCTCACGGTAGATCAGTACACTGATGTGATGTGCTTGGTCCAGCATAATCTGAGTTCTGATTAACATCATTATCATCAAAGTCCAATTTCTTGACTTGATCAGAAATGAAATTTACATCAACGAACTGACTAGCTTGTTGAGAAGTGTTAGCAGGCACTTGGATAGTTTCTTCCTCAGCCATTCTTATTCTAGATTCAAGAGATGGATTTTCATCGAATTTTACATGAATAGATTCTTCAATTAATCCTGACATCTTGTTGTAGACTTGATAAGCTTTGCTTTGCGAAGAATATCAAAGAAATATGCCTTCATCCGATTTTGGATTGAACTTAGCAAGATTATCTTTGACATTCAGCATAAAACACTTACTTCCGAATGCTTTAAAGTATCCCATTTTCGATTTTCTCCCTTTCCAGAGTTCATAGGGAGTCTTGCTTAGCTTATCTCTAATGAGAACGCGATTGAGCACATGACACGTTGTGTTAACAGCTTCTCCCCAAAAGTACTTAGGCAGGTTGTTGTCAGTCAGCATTGTTCTTGCCATTTCGATCTGAGATCTGTTCTTCCTCTCAGCAACGCCATTCTGCTGAGGAGTGTGTGGTGCTGAGAATTCATGACTGATTCCATATTCTGAATAGAAGTCCTCATAGTACTTATTTTTTAACTCTCTTCCATGATCACTTCGAATTCTCATTATGATACGATCTAGCTCATTCATGATCCTCAGTACTACCTTTGAGAATGAATCAAAAGTTTCATCCTTACTTGATAGAAAGAGCACCCATGCAGTCGTCCACGATCACAAAAAGTATTTGTTTCCTCCAAGGTTGTTGGGAGTCACTGGTCCAAATAGATCCATAGCATCAACTCTAAAGGACGCTTTGTTGATATATCAACAATAGATTTAAAAGACCCTCGATATTTCTTTCCCATTTGACAAGCTGAGCATAGCTTATCTTTTAGAGTAGCGATTTTAGGTAGTCCTTCAACAAGATTGAGCTTTATCAGCTTTGACATAATCTTCAGATTGGTGTGCCCCAATCTTTTGTGCCACAGCCAGGCTTCTTCTTGCTTCATTAGTAGACAGATCTGATCTGCTGATTTGCCTTTGGATAATTCAAACAGATAGACATTGTTTGATCTTGGTGCATATACGATGGTCTAGTCAGATTTACAGTCAATGACAGAACAACCCTCAGCATCGAACACCACTTTTCTGCCTTTGTCGCAGATTTGTGAAACATTGAGAAGATTGAACTTTAGTCCTTTGATAAGAGACACTTATTTGATAGATGGATTGACCCCAACAGTTCCACTGCCGATGATCTTTCCTTTCTTGTTGTCTCCAAAGTTGACGTACCCATTTCTTTTCCGCTCCAATGTGATGAATTGATTTTCATCACCACTCATGTGCCTCGAGCATCCACAATCCAGGTACCACTTTTTGTTGTCATCAGTGGATCTCAGGCTGACCTGCACAAGAATCAAACAACTTTAGGTACCTAGACCTTAGTGTTAGGTCCTTTCTTGTGAGTGTTCATTAGGTCAATATCATTCCATTCAGATTCAGCATAGCCGTTTTTATGCCGACAGTACACTGTGGCATGCCCAGTCTTACCATAGAACCAACATCCTCCACTGGATGCTTTTGGCGCTGAGGTTGACTGTCTCATGTTGACCTTATGGGACTGAGTCCCTTCAGGACACTGAGTAGGCTTTTTAAGTGGCCTTTGCTGAGCGACGTTTTTCTTGTGCTTAGCTAGCTCATTTACACTTTTATACAGTGAGTGATCATTTCTCAAAATGTCAATCTTGCTCAATAGCTGCAAACCAAGATCATTATGATGAGTTGCAACTGTCATCAAGTATCGAGCATCAAGAACCTACGAGGCAGTCGTGTCCTCTAGTTATTCATAGCCTCTTTCAATTTTCTTGAGCCTTTTATTTAAATCTTTGGATTGCTCCATAAGATGGTTATCAGTTTAGCTAACTCACAATTAGAAAGATTTTTTGAGTTTACCTCAACTGATTTCTTTATTTCTTTGGCTCTAATCTTCCTCTACTGAGAGGCTAGAATTCAGACTCAGCACTGTATGAGGATTCATCATCGCTGGTGTCTACAGCCATAAAAGCCTCCAGTCCTGATTCTTGGACTTCTTCTTCCGAGGATGATGATGTTGACTCTTCGACCCTAACCTTACTCTAACCCTAACCTCTTATCTTTTTTAGTCCTGGGACAGCTTGACTTGATGTGTCCTTTCACTCCACATCCAAAGCACTGGATCTCATGGTTCACATCTTTTCTTTGGCTCGAACTTTGAAGAAGAAGATCTTTTTCTGAATTGTTTCTTCTTCTCGTATTTTCCTTTCTTTTTCAGGATCTTCTTCAACTTTCTGGACAACATTGCTACCTGCTCATCAGAGTCATAGCTGTTAGATGAATCAGAGGAATTATTTACCTTAAGCACGATTTCCTTCTTTTTATTTTCCTCTAATTTTCTTCGCTATCCTTCCTCCTTGTATCGCTGAAGAGACATTTCCTCAGTGAGTAGACTCCCTATCAGTTCATCATATTTGTATGTTCTCAAGGCATAAAGTAAAAGGTAAAGGATAAGAAAATCTTCACTCAGTAATTCTATCCTGGTTCAGCAGCCTGTGCCTACATTCAGTCCCCGTATACCCTCTCCGAGATTAAATCCATTAAGTGACTCCTTATCAGTGAATAATCCTTCTTACAGAGTTATACCAGTTACAGAATACCCTTCTCAGCAACCTAAACTCTCGAGTTGTACCAGCTACAGAGTTCCTCCTCTGCAACCTAAACTCAAACTCACTGAAAGGATTCTACAGGTACAGAGTACCCTCCTCAGCAACCTAAACTCTAACCCACTGAATGGATACCCTCTGCACTCAGTCTACTCAGCTTGAAAATAGATTAAGCCTCACACCTAGCTATTCCAACTATTCTCAAGACAGAGCAGAAATTCAGTTCTCTCAATTGACCCACGATTGAGCTTTCTCGAAAATTACTTTGAGCATAGATTTCAACAGAGTTTTGGCTTAAGCAAGTTTCTCGATTTCTTTCAATTCGAGTCTTCATCCTTTTATAGAGAGATTCTGAAAGTAGTCGTTGGGTCTTCTAATGGCTGGATTTGCTAATCTGACATTGAGAATTTGCCAGTTTAGAGACAGGGCTTTCTTTAATCCAAAGATTAGTCTTGATGAAAACTTCCTCTACAATCTTTTGAATTTTGAAATTATATACTTTGAGGTTATTGGCGTGATTTGATTGGTTCTGCGAAATTCTAGCAGGTTTTCCTCGTAGCAGGTACTATGCACGGCGGTGTCAGATGCGCACTTTTTTCCTTTCCCTGGTTTTCGCCATACTCGGTCAGTTTTTCCTTTTTGTCGTAATAGAGTAGCTATCAATAAGACAAACTAACTTTTTGGATTGACTAAGGCTTCCTCGATTGACGCTTTTAATTAATCAGCGCCAAGTTCCATCAGTGAACTTCTCCACTTGCTTAACTGCGAGACTTCATTCGCTGAGCAACATTACGCCAGAGAAAAACTTTGACCTTCAGCGAGCTGGAGTGTCAGCGGGCTTCAGGCATCAGCGAGACTGGTCTAACAATAACTTATCACGGAGGGTATAAAATTTACTGCTTATGTGAAATTGATTTGTAGGGCCATAGGATATCGCACCTTATTAGCTCAACTACAGCGGATTTGGAAATTGAAATTTGGTTTTTCACTAACTGATGTGGGAGGGGTTACTTCATGGTCAAATTTGGCAAAGAGGAGGATTATCATGCCATTGTTTGCAATGGCTTTTGGATGATTTTTGTTCATTATCTCGTTGTTCTTCCTTGGGAGATGGATTTTGATCCTGTGTCAATGAAGATTAATTCCATTGTGACCTGGGTAAGATTACCGGGGCTTCTCATCCAATTCTTTGCTATAGGAATTTTATAGGCCATTGGAGGAGTTATTGGTAATTTCCTTAAGCTGGATAGGGTTATCGAATTGAATGCTCGTGGTAAATATGCAAGAATTGCAGTTAGTCTAGATTTGAGAAAACCTCTGATCATCCAAATTGAGATTGAAGGAAGGATCCAGCATGTGGAGTATGAAGGACTGTTGAACATCTGTCTAACTTGTGGACATTTGGGACACTCGATTGATAAATGTGGAGATAGGGTGTGGGATTCTACTCTACAAAAAGAATCTAGAGACCAGTTACAGGTTAAAGAGCAAGAACCTACCAAGTACTTTGCTAATAAAGATAATGGGCCTTGGTATATGGTAAATAAGAGAGGGTGGAAGAGTGTGCAACTGGGTGGGAATAAAGATAGGAAAAAGATGCAATCCAAAAATGGGGAAAAGGTAGCTCAGAGTTCCCAATTGGGTTCTCGTTTTCACATTCTTCGTGATAATAAGAGTTTTGAGGAGGAAGAGGAATTTGTGGATGCTGATGGTTTTATTCATTCGGGAGTGAAAAAGGCTGTTAAGGATAGCTTGAGGAGGTCTGATGAAAGTGATAAGGTGAATGTTTAGGAGTTGCAAAGTAACGATATGGTCATGGAAGAGGACTCTAATAATTAGGTTCCTCTTCAAAATTCTACGGTGGAGCAGGCGGATGGCGAAGTTGCTGTGGAAGCAGAAAAAGAGAGCCTGGAGGCTGAAACAGGATTTTTGGAGGGAATGGATGATGTTATAGTCGGTGTTGAGGATAGGCCTAGCTTGGGATCTGTGGCTATAGTGGATCGAAGTGCCATCAACCACATTCCTTTAACCGAGGTTTGCAACAATGTTTTTGGCCTTGATCCTGGCAAACACTCTGTGGCCCAAAAAAATCTGGAGGAGATTGCTAATATGTTTCGGGAGAAGAACATACCATCGAGTGATCGGAGGAAAGTTAAAAAGGATAATAACTTGTTGGGTATCGTTCTTCCGGGGCGCAACTCTTCTAAGAATCTTAAGGTTAGTAAATCTAAAGCTTCAGATGGAAATCATGAGATGGGTAGCAAGGAGGTTGGCGGCAACAATGACAACCTGGATTGTTGAGTTTTCTAGGTGATTTTTGGATTCTATAAATATATATTTTATCTAATGGAGTTAAACTTTTTGATTTGGAATATTCAAGGGATTCTGAACTCGGTGGTTCACTTGAAGGTGATTATGAAGAGGCACATGTCGGCTATTGTGGTAGTGGTAGAACCTAGAATTAGTGGGATTTCTGCGAATAAGATTATTAAAAGACTTGGGTTTGAAAATTCTCACAGAGTCAAAGCTGTGGGGTTTTCTAGAGGCATTTAGGTCATGTGAAGGGATTCGGGGACAATTAACATTATTGAGAATAATTCTCAGTTTGTGCATTTGCAAGTATCTTCGGCTAATTTGGCTTTAGGATTCATTACGGCAATATATGGTTGTCCTAATCGAATTGGTCGTAGGGAGTTGTGGTGTAACCTTAGACGAATTTCTCAGAATTTGTCAGCTGAATGGCTAATTGTGGGAGATTTCAACGTCCTTCTCTCTAATGAAGAGCATAGAGATGGAAGGTCTTTACGTTCCTGGGTTTGTTCTGATTTTGCGAATTGTATTTCAGATTATGAATTGATGGATTTGGGATTTTTGGGGCCTGAATTCACGTGGAAGAGAGGTTTGTTGTTTGAAAGACTGGACAAAGCTCTTTGTAATCAGTCTTGGATACGAAGTTTCCCTAGTACTTTAGTTCGTCATTTACCTCGGTTAGGATCTGATCACTGCCCCTTATTGGTTGCTGTTTGCGACTATCAAGACGGTAGATTGGAGGCAAAACCATTTTGGTTCTTTAGGTGTTGGTTGAGGCATGACGGACTGAGGACTTTTGTCACTCAAAATTTTAATCCAAATGCTAGCATGGTTGAGAATCTGAGTGGGTTATCTGAAGTTCTGAAGGTTTGGAATAAAGATGTGTTTGGTAACATTTTTCGTAAGAAAAGAAGCCTAGAGAATCGTATCGCTGGAATTCAAGGTGTCTGCCGTCGTCCCTTTCAAGTTACTTAATTGATTTGGAAAAGGAATTAGTTGCTGAATATGAGGAAACGTTGGCCCGTGAGGAGAGCTTTTGGAGTTAGAAACCTAGGCAAGATTGGTTGCAATTTGCTGATAGGAACACCAGTTCCTTTCATAGTTTGCTGATTTCGAGAAGGCAGAAGAACAATATTAATAGCTTAATGCTTTGTTGGACCAGTCTTGCTGATGCCCAAAGCCCGCTGACGTTCCAGCTCGCTGAAGGTTGAATTTTTGCTCTGGCTTAATGTTGCTCAGCGAATGAAGTCTCGTAGAAAAGCAAGTGGAGGAGTTCACTGATGGAACTTGGCACTGACGAATTAAAAGCGTCAATCGAGGAAGCCTTATTCAACCCAAAAAGTTAGTTTGTCTTATTCACAGCTACTCTACTCCGACAAAAAGGCAAATTTGACAGAGTATGGCGAAAACCAGGAAAAGGAAAAAAGCGCGCATCTGACACCACCGCGCACAGTACCTGCTATGAGAAAAACCTGCCAGAATTTCGCAGAACCAATCAAATCACGCCAAAAACCTCAAATTTTACGATTTTAAAATTGCAAGATTGCAGAGGAAGTTTTCATCAAGACTAATCTTTGGATTAAAGAAAATTCTGTCTCTAAACAAACAAATTCTTAATCTCAGATTAGCAAATCTAGCCGTTAGAAGACCCAACGACCACTTTCAAAATCTCTCTATATAAGGATGAGGACTCGAAGAGAAAGCAATCGAGAAAATTGCTTAAGATGAAACTCTGTCGAAATCTCTGGTCAAAGTAATTTTCAAAAAAGCTCAATCGCCGGTCTATTGAGAGAACTGAATTTCTGCTCTGTCTTAAGAATAGTTGTAATAGCTAGGAGTGAGGCTAAATCTGTTTTCAAGCTGAGTAGACTGAGTGGAGAGGGTATCCATTCAGTGGGTTAGAGTTTAGGTTGCTGAGAAGGGTACTCTGTAACTGGTACAACTCTGTAGAATCCATTCAGTGAGGTTGAGTTTAGGTTGCAGAGTAGGAACTTTGTAACTGGTACAACTCGAGAGTTTAGGTTTCTGAGGAGGGTACTCTGTAACTGGTATAACTCTGTAAGAAGGCATCTCTGCCGACAAGGAGTCACTTAGTGGATTTAATCTCTTAGAGGGTATCCGGGGACTGGATGTAGGCACAGGCTGCTGAACCAAGATAAATCGCTGAGTTAAGATTTTCTTATCCTTGTACTTTTTACTTTACTGTTTGTGTTAGTTAAAATTGTCAGCGCGCTCACTAACTTAACTCTCAGCGTGAACAACCTCGCTGACTGACTAGTCATCAGCGCAAGTGTTGCATCGACGGAACCACTGTTCTTCTGACTTAAATCGGGGTATTTTATTTGAAGCTTTTAATTCATTTTAAACTGTAAAAGTCTCACCCCCTCTGACACGTGTAAATTAGCCACACGGGACCTACATGCTTGATAGCAGTTGGTGCTCAGAGGATGACAAACTGAAATCTGAGGCTGTTAGATTTTATGAATACATGTTCACCGAGGAGGGGGTTGATGAGGATCGACAAAAGGATGTGGAATCTTTCAACCATTTTCGGGGATCTTTTCCGGTCATTTAGGAGGAGATGATTACCGAATTAGGGGCTGATATCACTAATATGGAGATTCGGAGCGCGCTTTTTCAAATGTCACATGGAAAGCTCCAGATATGGACGGGTTTCAAGCGGGGTTTTCCAGAACTTTTAGGGAGATATTGGAAGCTCTATTTTACATTAGTGAGAGGGAATCCCATTGAGGGTGATCTTAATAAAACCATTTTGGTTCTTATTCCTAAGAAAGATAATCCTCAATCTTTTGCGGATTTCAGACCCATTAGCCTTTGCTCTGTGGTGTATAAAATCATCACCAAAGTCATTGCTAATCGGTTTAAAAGGATCATGTCTTGATAATTGGAGATTTTCAATCTAGCTTTGTTCATGGGAGGCATATTACGGACAACATAATCATTGCCCAGGAAGTGATGCATTCGATGTGGACAAAGAAGGGTAACACTAGGTGGATGGCTCTTAAAAGTGGATTTGGAGAAAGCTTATGATAGACTTAGATGGGACTTCATCGAGGATACTCTACAGGATATTGGGATTCCGGATAACATTGTAGAAATCATTATGCGATGTGTATCGGGATGCTCGATGTAGATTTTGTGGAATGGTAGTCTCACGAATTCTTTTCATCCCACTAGAGGTATTCGATAAGGGGATCCGCTATCCCCTTATTTATTCGTGATGTGTATGGAGAGACTAGCACATGGGATTCAACGGAGAGTTTTAGCTGGAGATTGAAAGCCGATTAGGATCAGCCGCAATGGGCCACCCCTCTCTCATCTCTTTTCGCGGATGATTTACTGTTGTTTTCAGAAGCTAGTTCTAGGCAGGCTCATTTAGTCAAGGATGTCTTACGGTATTTTTGTAAGTTTTCAGGGGCGAAGGTGAGCTTCTCTAAATCGACAACGGTTTTCTCTCGGAACTTGGCGAGTGAAAGAAAAAATTTCCTTGCTAATTTGTTGAGGGTCACGGTCTCTAATTCTTTGGGAAGGTATTTGGGAGTTTACATTGAAAATGGAGGTAGCGAGAGTATGAAATATTCTGGTCTTATTGATAAAATCAGAGATAAATTGAATAATTTCCTCATGAAGCTAGGATTTCATATTTTAATGAAAAAGGAGGCTCTTTGGAGTAGAGTGATCTGTGAAAAATATAAATGTGAGGACTATTACCCCAGGGAGATCTTATTCCAAATGATGGCATGGGCTTGTGGAAGTTAAAGATGATGTCCTTTTGAGTGTCAAGAGGGGTGTTAATAATGGATACAGGGCGAGGTTCTGGGTTGATGCCTGGGTATGGGATCTCGGTCCTATCTCGCTTATTCTCCTATATCTCAGGAGGATCGGCAATTAAAGGTGGTGGACTTCATCTGGGAGAATGGATCTTAGCGTTGGGACTTGTTCACGAACAAGCTACCTCACTCTTGTTCTCTCCTCATAGCTGCGACCTTTGTTGATAGGGGAGGATTGGAGAACGGTTTCTGTTCGGTTCCTAAAGCTGAACTGTGGGGTATCTGGGATGGTCTTTCAATTGCTTATGCTGAAGGATTCCGGCGTGTTACAAACGGTACGGCTCCAGGGAATGATCTGAGGGGCATTGTTGAGAGTATCAAAAGTCTGATTTCGAAAGATTGGCAGGTGGAGCTTCTTCATACTTATAGGCAAGGCAATCGATTTGGGGCTGAATCACCCTCCTCATGGTGTTACCATTATTCTACCTCATGATATAGCTGGAGTTTCATTCCCACGTCCTGGGCTGCTTTAGTTTTTCTTAGCTTTCATTTCATTATCAAAAAAAAAGTTAACAAACAAAGACTTTTTAATATTAAATTATATCACGAAATGGAGTAATCATATTCATTTCATTACGAAATTTTACAGGTTAGTCAATAAAAATATGATACACCTTAGTGTAAAATTTTAAAATTTTAAGAAATGCAGATATCTTTTTAATTAGAAGGCAATATCAAACATTAGAAAATCAGAAAATACCCTAAAATTTTTCAAATTTGGATGTCATAATATAATCAAATCATAAATATGTTAAATATACTAAAATAAATTTTATACGGTCTATTTTTTATTAAAAAAATACTTTTCATCATCCTTTCACCAACATCTTAAAAATATAACACAAACCTTATTTTCATAATTAACCAAAACATGGAAAGATATTTGTAATTTGTCCTTCACGTTAATATGAAAATGAAATTGACATTGTACAAGTTGGATGATCCTCATTATAAATATGGGTTAACTTCAAAAACAACTCTTGTAGTTTGGACTTTTCTCAAAAACATCCTTGAGGTACAAAACTCATCAAAAGCACTCCTTGAGGTTTCGAGCCGTTATCAAAAACATCATTTCCATCCATTAAGGGTTAAGTGATAATGTGGCAAGGGTATTTTTGTCAAAATATAATTTTTTTACCCAATAACCCTTTAACCCTAAAATTAAATCCACTTACTCATTAACTTAACCCAAATACCCTAACCCATTTATCCTAACCCAATTTCAACATATGCCGGCAATTTCCGGTGACCGAGAACTCTGTCGAAAAAATGGGATTTCTACCTAAAACCGTCAGTTCCTTGTGATTTCAACCCCTTCTCATCAATTCCCGGCGATTTCAACCACTACCCGTTGATTACCGGTGACTTCAACCACTTTCTGTCGAAGTAACTAGGACCTAATTTCAGGTGGCATATGCTATCTGTGGCAAGTTCGGGAAGCTAACAGCAATAGAAATAATAAATAATTCTTTAACCTGTCAAATTAACAACGTCAACTCCGCAAATGAAGTTAACATCCTTTTAAAGAAATGTGCAACTTTCTACATGACAAAGAATACAACAATAAGCCGAGCCCTAGTGCTCATCCATTTCAACATTGGAAAAAATCATTCTATTTCTAGCATTCCAGTTGCAACCTTAAGATACCTAGTCTGTTCGTCCATTTTCACAATCAACAACAAAAAAATAAATTAACAAAAATAATCAAGGAAACTGAAATGAACCTCCGATTTGGTCCGTATTGGAGGGGGGATTAATGGCCACCCAAAGCAGAGAAATAGTGATAGCAATGAGGCCAGACCAGACAAAAACAATGGTGGGCGTCCTTCCTCTCCGCCCCATCAGCCCCTTTGCAAACGGATACAGATGAGCCAACACCCAGAAGCTAAAGAACACCCCTCCTATCAGTTTGCTCCACTGCGGTATCACGCTGTATATGGTCCTGCTGAATCCCACCGCTATTGCTATCAAGTTCACCATCATGATCACGATCGGCGGAATCATCAGGGACGTCCATTTCACTATGTATAGGTCCGCAAACTCGTCGTCCACATCATCACCGCCCGATTTGGATGTCAGTGTGAAGGAGATTTCGATTCCTGCCACAACTTTTAAGAGCCCCTGAAGAACAGCCGCCAGGTGGGCACTGGTCCCACCGATCAACCAGAACTGCTCGTTTCTCCACCACTCCTCCAGGGCAATGCCAGACCATTTGATCTCAAGGAGAGCAAGTAGGCACAGAGTTAGTGAAATCACTAGGAGGTACACAAGAAAGGTCACATTCAATGTTTGGACAATGAATTGGCCGGAAAAGAGGGACAGTGCGGGTAAGAAGCAGTAGACTATAAGGAAAAATGATGTGAAGGGGTAGATTCCGACGTTCAGATATGCGATTCGCTGCAGAAGTTTCATTCTGGAGCTGGCTAAGAGAGCGTTGTTTCGGGAGAAGAAAATTTCGACCGAACCGGTGGCCCACCGCAGGACTTGGTGAAGCCGATCAGTTAGATTTATGGGGGCAGTGCCACGGAAGGCGTC
>CAOJBJ013219945.1:0-12885 GCA_948291685.1 Euphorbia celastroides
CAAATTTTAATTTTTTAGCATCACAATAGGTTATGCAAGTAGGTTTACGAATCATGTTATCTATAAATTAGCAAAGGCAGGCAGCTTTGCCACGAGTATAAAATTCAATTTAATGACTATTGTCATTTTCAATAGAAAAAATAGTACTTAATAAGCAAACTTGAACAGACGAAAAAATCATCAAACAAGCGACGAGCTTCAACTAGTTAAAACTAATTAGAAACACCTACACATTAAGAGAGCAACAAGAAGCTTAAATAATCGTGATTTACCCCATTCTAAGTGTTCCAAAGAACTGTGAACTCTCCTCTACTTCATCTTCCTTATTCATATGTCTTGATTCAGACAGGAACCCTAAAGCTGGGGCAGTTTGAGCCCCCATTAAGTCCAATGTTACTGCACCTTCTTGTCTCTCCCAACTAGTTTTTGGATCAGCCAAAATTTGGTGATAATTATAATTATCAGATTGATAATCTAAAGGCGGCTGCTGTTCTAGATTAATTGAATAATTATGGTGCAAATTATTGCTAAAATTAGCAGCACGGTTTTCTGCAATTAAACCAAGAGCTGCGCTTGAACTTGATGAAATATCAGACGGTGAAGACGTATTAATGTTCCAATTATTGACCGTCGTTGACAGAAGAGAGAGCACCCTCTGCTGTAAATTCCTCTGATATAACAAGGAAATTGTATTATATTGTTTTTGTATATCAAGGATATTTATTCATGCAAACAAGAAAATTCAAAGTATATAATGAATTTATACAAAGAAAGGATTTATCTCTCTTTTAGGGTTTCACATATCCCCAATAGAAACGCTGTTGAACAATCACAATATAACCAAACAAAAGCCTGAGCATGAACAGTTCGATAATAAATGATAAAAGAAAGAGTAACTTCATTAATATTGTCAACCAAACAGTTGAGTTCAGAAATTAATGAAAAAAAAAAGAATATATCAGATTTTTTGACAAAGTAAGTTTGGAAATATTTAGATGAATGAAAAATAAATATTGTTATTTTTTAAAAAATACCAGGAACAAGAGAATCATGAGTGGACTTTCACCTTCGTTGGTTGTGGTCTGCTAATTTCCTCCTGCAACTTCTTTTCGATCCATCAAATTCAGACACCATATGAAACCTGCCACTTACTTTCCAAATTTAAATAGTAATTCCTATGATGATATGTCTTCGTATATTGAAATCACAGTACTGTAAATCAAAAATCCCGGTTTATGAAATTGTTCACTTCAAAAATACACATCAATAAATTTTAGTTAAGTCAATATCTTTCCGTAAATTCTTAAAATCCGTCACACTATCGTGTGACATAGTGTGGATCTTTCGGAAAATATAATGAATAATCACAATAAATCGCTAAAATTATAATAAGAAAAGCTGTAAAAATAGAACAAACATTCGGAAGAAGAAAAACTTTTCCATCTGTTTGCTTTCTTTTACTACCTTTCTTTTTTCTCTTTAATTTCTACAAATCTTTTCCAATTTTAATTAAAAAAAAAAGAACAAAACAAGTGATATAAAAGAGGAGTAGAATGAGTTGACCTGCAGCACCGCTGGCAGAAACGTTGGTCAAGCCCTAAAACAATAGCCTTACTAGCTTTTGAATGCACTTCGCATACTTTATGTCTCTGCTGATAATCTTTTGCGTTCTCCAAGCTGACGTGGCACCCCTGCACTTGACACGTGGGCACTGCCGGCGTCCTGGCGGAGGAGTTCCTCCTACGCACCGCCAACTGATCGCCGCTCGCCGGGAATTTGTTTCCGCAGTGCCGCTTCCCATGCTTCAAGCAAACCCGATTCGGGTCGGACCCTTCCGGGCCGCCGCTGCAAAGACGGATACCGCCGTGGCTATAATACAAAAACGGGCCAGCCGCCTCCGTCCGCCGGCTTGAAGAGTGGCCGCCGGCGTGGTTGGTAGGGGGAAACAAATTCCAACACGGATTGGGATTTGAAGGGCCGTACAAATGAGGTGGGTTTTCTTCCATTTGTGGGAAAAATTGTTGTTGTTGTTCTTTGTACTAGAGTTTGTTGGGTTCATTTTCAGGGTCCGTATTGAACTAAAAGGGGACTGAGAATAGGCTAGATACTGATAGGTTTATGTGAAAAGGGAAAAACAGGGACCACGAATGAATTTCCATACTCATAAATGGGAGAAAGATAAAAGCTGCTGCCGAGAATGTACGTTGTGATTAGACCTGTTCGCGGGCTTGCCGGTCTGTCCAACCCGCCCGAACCCGAAGTATTTGAGATATTGGGTTTGGGACTCCATATTTGTGAATTTTTTTGGCCAGACCCGAATCCATTGAAGCCCGCATCATAAATGGGTCGTGTTTGGGATTAGACTAAAATTCCAATGGGCCGCCCGGCCCGTGTAATTTTTTAATAAAATAAAGTTTTTATATAAAATTAGTATACAATTCTTAGTAATCTAATGTAGGAATGAAAATATTATTGATAAAACATATTTTCTTACATTGTTATAGATAAAAGTAAAATATTTTTCATTAAATATGTAATTTACATATAAAGTATTTATAATATATTAAATTTGTAATAAAATTTTGATGTAACATTATTGTGATGTTTTTGATATTTTTTATTTTGTGAACCCGAAACCCGGCCCATTCCAACCCGAACCCAGCCCAACCCGAGCCCGAAAAAAAATTTAAACAGGTTGGGTCGGTTTTGGGATTACTATTCTTAATGAAAAGCCCGCCAAACCCGGCCCGAACCCGAGCCAACCCAGCCCACGAACAGGTCTACTTGCAATAAATAAAGCTTGGCCAACGACACTAATTCTTTAACAAGTTAGCTCCTTCAGAAGCAAGTGTGATAAACAGGGCCAACATTAGGCATAGGCTACCACTTAGAGCCCAAACCAAAAAAGGCCCACACATTTAATCATGAGAGGTTATCCTATTTTTCGTTGGTTGTTTCGGACTGCAAGGCACTAGCTAGAACATTTATTTGTGTTTTTTATTTGGTTCTCGGGATACTAATGCCACCACCCCCTTTGTATGTTCATCTCCTTTCTTCTAGTTAATGCAAGTTTAGTAATCTTTTAAAAAATAATCACATAATATAAGTCTTCATTATTTTTAATAATGTTAAAAAACCAATCTAACAAAACAATTCACAAGGCCTCGTCCAAAAATTAAAATGTCAATTTCGTTTCGTTTAGTAATACTAAGAACATAAAGCTGAATCAAAGCCACTGCATTTTGAGTAAACTCACGCGCCACCGTAGCCAAACCAATCAAATTCTTCTTCACCTTCGAATCCTCAGTGCCCTCAAGATAATCCAAACAACTCTCTTCTCTCTTCAACGCAACGTTCACCCATCCCTCGACGGCAATAATACCCACCGGCGATTTCTGATTAAACAAAAGCCCCGATGCCTTCCAAAGCTTCCAGTAACTGTCTTGGAAATCATCGGAGCATTGCCTTAGAGAAGCATATATTTTAGAACAGTAGAGATTATCGATGTAGACGGTCGCCGGAGTTACTTTGGCTCCGGCAAGGTGGGTTCCGACGACGGTGAGATTGAGCGGACTGTCCAGGATTGCTCCGGCAGACTTGGACAGGGAATTGTAGCAGATGTCAGGATAAGGTGTTGAGTTACAGCTTTTGCTGATGAATTGCTTGTATTTCTCGATGGCTTTAGAATCTTCCGGAGCGGCGGCGGCTGCCGGCGTTAGGTGGAAGAGTGGAGCGGTGAGGAGGAGGAGGAGGAAACGCCGGTGCAGTTCCATTTGATGTTTAGTTGTGTTGTATAAAAGCCAAATTTATTAGTGTTATTTATTTTTGGTTTATGTATTTGTTATTCCATTTTTTTTTGTTGTATTCGTTTAACGCCAATTCTAGTCTCAATTTATTAGTTAGCAAATCTTTCAAAGAATTCACCTTATTAGCATTTATAGAGGGAAATGTATCCGAACCCGAATAGAAAGCAAAGTAATAGAAATATAAAACATTCATAGAAAACTCATTAAGGTTCTTAAGTCAACATTGAACATTGAAAGCGTGATTCTGACGGTAGAAGGCTTGATCTCTGATGTAAAATTGATGCAATTTCAATAATTAGAGTAAACTGAGGTATACTTGGAATTAAAATATTGACTTGGTAAATATCGCCACAGTAAACCTTCAAAAATAAAAATGGTATACGACAATTGTATAATGTAAGATTCATCATGACCGATCTTAGACCTCTTTCACACCATCGTGAGATCTGATGTTGAAAAGCTTTCTTCCTTGTAGCGAATCCGTGATGAGGATATCCGAACTCTGGATGTTATCCGGAATATGTGATATCAGGTAGCAGTTTTGACATTTTGAAACTTGACGGGAAAGTCTGACAGAACTAGTGAAGACTGATTGGACGCTACGAGTTGGGAGTCTTGTCAGCCTTACTTCTGCTCAGTCTGTCATACCTCTTATACCGCCCATACCGCAATTTGCATTATTTAATCCTTTTGTACTATATTATTATTTTGTCGGAACGGGTATAAATACCCAACTTTTTCCTTTGTAAAAAAAACTTTTTATCATCAATCAAACTTGACTTTCAGAAATTTCTCTCCCTCTTTATCCGGTCCCTGACCTTCAAGTGCGGCTTGAAAACCCTTAGGAAAACCTCCGTTTTCCGACAAGTTTAGCTTGCGAACTCTCTTTGTTGGTTTAAAATCAAAACCTTCATCGCCCGATCCGTATCAGAAACTCGGATATCAACTGCATCAGCAATCTCCCCAGATAGTTTAGGCCTTCGCCCTCCCGGCCCCCGCCCCAGAAAAGATCGTGTGGCGATGCTTCGACGAGTACCGATCCAACGGTTGATAACAGCATAGAATTTAAGTGTGGATAAATGGAGAACTTGCATTTCAGTGCCTTGTACATAATTTCAATCTTCATTTCATCCCAATCTGATCTCACCTACACATCAAAAATTCATTTTCAATGCAAATATTCGAAGACTTTATTCAATAATTATGAAAAATATTGTAAACAAACCAGATCGGGGCACTTTCTCTGAATTGACCTTCCAATTCGTGCTGCTTCTTCAGGAATTTTTGCTGATTTTATTTTCTCGATGCAATCTTTCGCTTCAGGATTATCCACACCCCAAAACTTGTGTGCCTAAACATTGCAAACCGTATAAAATACTATAGAATCCCAAGCAAGTGAAATATAATCATGCTGCTAAGGAAGTAAATCAAGTACCTGGTAAAAATGTTCTACACTGGACCAGGTAACATATTCACCATTTTCATCGAGCATTTGGATTGGATGAGGCGAAAAGTTTGAAAATGCTCCAAAGGGGTCCCAAGTTTTGTAGAAGAATATTATGTTTGATTCATAAGGAGAGACCGTTGGATCGATTGCAAAAGTTTCATCCTCTGATGGGATTACTGGAGTCAGTTCCGGGATTGGCTGTAGAAATCCGCTAAAAAGCATATCGGGTCCAACCTGTTCAATTGTGATTATGCATAAGAACAATTAATAAAACATCGATCAATTCTCATTCGGAAAAAATGATGAGAATTACCAACCTGTTCATAGCAGACATCAATTAGATCAAGAGCTTGTGACATTTCAACCATTCCTAGTTCCCCCACAGGAGACAGTGCATTCTTTCCCCCAATTATCTTAGGGGCAACAAACGAAACAATCTGCAACAAAACATTAAATGAATCAAAGACACAAACTTTAGTCACCAAGACAAAGAGAAATACTAAAAAGAACATACTTTGTGTATAATACCGGCTGAAATAGCAGAAGCTGCAAGTGTCCCGCCACACTCCCACAGGATTGAAATATACCCTCGATCATAAAAATACTCCATAACATCTCGAGGATTCAAGATTTCAAATTCAACAACTTCAATCCCTTTTGATGCGAGAAGCTTCTGGAAACTTCTCCTAGCTCCTCTTTGGGTGACAACAATGGTGGGGACTTCTGAAATGTCCCAAAGGTTTGCTTCCTCTGGAAGGTCGAGTGACTGTGACATTACAATTCTAATTGGCACATGTCCTCCGCCATGTCTAGCTGTTAAACGAGGATCTGGTCAAAAGTATGACCAATAGAATGAGTCAAAAAGTCAAAATCCAACTCGACATATTACAATCAGTAAAAGAATTATGCTTACTGTCCCTACGAACAGTATTTCCACCGACAATTATAGCATCACTTCGACCCCTTAGCTCGAAAACCCGATCCCTTGACTTCCTACTACTTATCCATGCTGCATGTCCACTGCTGGTGGCAATTTTCCCTGTTACAATCCGGGAAATATAATCAAATACATGGTATACTTCAGAATGAGATTGAGGGCTTAACTTATTTCTGTGTTTCATTCTATAAAGATGAAGTGAAAACGAGAGAAGATTATTTGGGTCACGATTCTCACCATCAAGAGTCATAGCATATTTGAGAACAGAATAGGGAACTCAAGAAGTAGCTCTATAAATTAAAGGAGCATTGACAAGGAGGCATGACTTTTGAGCATCCTACAAATACATTGAATAATGGTAACCAAACAAGCTTTTTCTTTCATCCGGGAAAATAGTTACACAAGATATATTTACAAGTTTAACAACAAGAAAAAAAGTTCACCTCAATAATCTTACTTTGTAGCTCTCCTCTCCAAGAACATCAACCTGCAAACCGTTACTTCTAAGAGCACGAATAACAGAGCCTCGAAGATGCCTAAAAGGGTGCCTCATTCCAACCACAACTCTTCTAATCCCTGCCTAATCTCCCGCATCAGTAATCTAGCAACCCAAAATCTCTCACTCATAGCAAAAAGCTAAAAACTATACAGGCTAACCTTAACAAGAGCCGAGGCAGCAGCATTGTCTCCATGGCAATCCCCACACTCCATATTGAGATAAGCTGTTGCTCCTTTGCTCAACTCGCCTGCAGCTTCAACAGCTTGTAACTCAGCAGCCTTAGTCCCTTGAGCATAGAGATACCCCTCTCCAGCAACATTGCCAGAGGGACTGGTGATTATGCAGCCAAAATTCGGGTGTGGGGAGGAAAAGCCGGCGGATTTGTCGGCTAACTCGGCTGCCTTTTTTATGAAAGATGCATCCTTTGAGTGGGGATGGTAGGACGTGTTGTTGTTGTGGTCGGTGGAGGCATTGCAGGTTACCGGAAAACGGTGATGGCAGTTGATGCCCGTAGAGAAAGCCATGGCTATTTGTATGCTTATTGTCTTCGATTGATCAAAACGGCTTATGGGTTCTTCCTGTTGTGTAGAACAGGAGGACTTGGAGCGGGATGGAAGGTACTCTTTATAGTTCACTAGCAAAGGACGGGCCTTTGGGTAATAGAATTTATTAGCTGATGCAGAAAAGGGGAAAAGCTAAACATATGTCATTTTAGACTGGAACGTCTGAATGTGGAATCCAAATGTAGATCAATACTACTCTTTGTCATTCATAACCAATTTCTAATAAGAGAATTCAGAATTTAATGGCTTAAAACAACAGCATAGCTGTGACTTGAGAACCCAACAGCAAAATGATCAAACACTGCAGGTAAAAAGAGGCATATTGTCTCCAAATGTTCAAAATGGCTGCCCGGTTCTCCCTGATAGCAAAGGAAGAGCCTTTGGATGATAGAAACAGCTAATGAAAAGTAAACGTATGCCATCTTATACATGGAATGTCCCAAAGTGCAATTTAACTGCGAGTCAATACAAGTCTCAACGATTAACCAAATTTCGCCAAGAGAATAGCTGTAACTCGATAATCCAAGAGCAAAGGAACGAACTTTGCAGAAAACAAGCACCCCACAACTATAGAAGTAAATAGAACCGAGAGAACAGCGACTAACCTGGATGAGATAGGCAGTTAACGGATAGAGAAAAGAGAGGCGGGAGCCGTCAGACTGACACTGCGAAAGAACCAGATCAATCTATCCTACTTACAACGACACGTGCTCCCATCCCCCTTTTCACACTCTTTCTCCTGTCAATTGTTTTTTTGTCTTTCTATTTCCACTTTATAAGTCACCCAACCTCATGTTTTTTTACGGCTAACAAAAAAATGTCAACTTAACCACTAGATACATAGCATTTACATTAAACGGTTGTGCTTTTATAAGTTAGAGAAGACAGATTAATACATTTCCATAAGTTTAAAATTGTTAACAGAACTTTCCAAGAGAAATTCTACAGTTGTTTTCCAGCTGAATGCAAATATAAATTGGCACTTCTCTCATATGTACTTAAACACTAACTTTAAACAACTCTAATAAAAACATCTTTTAGGCTCTGTTCTTTTGAATTGATCAGTTAGCAACAAAACAGAACTAAAACTAAAACTTATTTGATACTTATTAAAACTTAATAAAACTAATATATATATATATATATAACTAATCAAAATTAAATAATATTTAAAACTATTTTAAATTCATTAATAATTATCAAAATTTAATGACACTTAAGCTTTCAATGAAAGTCTAACTTAAAAAAACTAAATGGAAAATAACTTTTAAAAAAGTAAATTTCTTTTATTGAAAAAGCATTATCTTTTTAAAGCTGATCCCGTGAATAAAATTTATTGCACCAACTTGATTTTTTAACAGCTCAGAATATACCAGAGATCTCAAGCTACACACAACCGAAGGACCAGCCAAGAACAGCATAATACCATAGCATGCAATGAAATGCATTTACAGTGCAACAAAACACAGAAATTGCAGCTCAAATCCAGCGAAAGTGCCAGCAAGATACAGTAAACATTTATTTTCGACAACTAAACAACCACACAGCTTCATCTTGTCATCATCATCAGTCGAGCCAACAGAACACTACTCGGCTGGCATTTGACAGAAGTTCATTTACGAAAAACAAAATATCGATAACATTTTCATGTCGCCATATGGACCCTAAGCATTTATTCTTCCTCCTCCGCCTCTTCCAGCCAATTCACAAACGGCTCCAGGGCTTTCACAAATGTTTGCCTAACAGAACACACAGCATTCAAGTAAGCTCCCCAATTTTGTCAAAATCATATCACAAGACAAATAGCGAAAGAGAGAAACATGTTACCTGCCCTTGGGGTTTGTTCCTTTGCTAAACCAGTGAAGAATAGTGTCCTCAGCAAGCACATCTTGATCATACAGAGACCTTATGATCTCGGGGAACAATTTCATCAGCTTAGCATCTTCATAGCACTGCATCTGAACCTTATACATCAATTCCAGCTCGAGTTTTCCGTTAGTGCAGAAGATATTCAACAGCTTTGCCCACGTCTTCACCTGCAATCACAGAACCAACTCTCTTTACTCTGCAACTAAACAACAAATAACCGAATCTATTAATGTCCATAAGCATCTTTTTTGTACCTGGCGCAAAGCCGAGTTTGCATTCTGCTGCTGGTTCTTTCCAGACCACTGGACAGCATCCATCAAAATGTCCCACAAGACACGCACAACCTCAATTTCAGGAAGTTTCGCTTCTTTAACCTGCTGCTTCACATTCTCTATAACCTCAGAAATCTCAACTTCCTCTGCAATTTGGGCTGTTAGCGCCGATTTCATATCCTTCAGCCTCACCTCGAACATTTTCTTTTCATTGTATTCAACCAAAGGTATCAATCCTGCCTTGCTGCAACACAGGAACAACTACAAGTGAGCAAAACCCAAAACTCCTGAAACGAAAGAAAACACGTACAAGGAATAGAAGGCAAACATAAAATAAACATACGTGAAATGTTCAGAGAAACCCTCATCTGTGCGCTTTCCAGAAGGGAAGAACTCCATAAGATTGTCTTCCACTTTGCCTCTCTTGAGGATAGAAATCAGGTCATCAAGGCTATTATCAACCAGATACTCCTTAAAGAAGTCAGTAATGAATGTAAGAACTATTCCCTTGGCCACAAGATTGTCCTTGAGCATTGGCTGGAACACAGTCTCTGGGGGGAGCCCCGATAGTTTCTGGGAGAATGCGAGGGCTGTGAAGATTGCCAGCTTCTTCCTCTCATTTTCCTCGAAAAGCTCGAGAGACTGGAGGAACCGTCGCATGACATTTTCAAGATTCTTTATTAAAAATGGCCTCCGGCGCAGGATTTTTTGAATGTAGATGACAGATGGTATAATGACTTCACGCTTGGGCTCACAGTCAATTATGGAGTAAGGATGGCGCTCCCCCTCATCAGGTTTTGTGGTGCCCGGTTGTGTTCTACCTCCTGTGAAAACAACCTGAAACAAACACAAGTAAAGAAACCAGCAATTCATAGTTTGTCAATTGATAATTATGATGAAAAGGCCTACCTCGAAAAAGGTGTCACCGTATCTTGAGAAGTTAAGGCCTGAAGATTCAATGCTTTTGGCAATGAGTTCCTGTTAATAGCAAATTTGGAAGGGTGAATAGGGTAAGGAAACCATTCAAGAGAAGGTAGAAAGAAGGGGAAATTACCAAATCACCAGCATTATCCAGATAAATCTGGACCACTGCATCAGCAAAGGCAGCAGGGTCCAGAGGCGCTGCAATGTTCCGTTTGCGGGTCTTAATCCGCGTGCCACTGAACAGATGGGAATTAACTATCAGGCAGAAAACCTTGTACAAGTACTAACAGAGAAGTTATATGAAGAACAAAGAACTAGCGATTTGATCCCTCTACATTAAACACAAGTGCTTAAACAAGATATGAAATTAGCGCCGTTTTAATTTTACTGATGCCATAAATATACAAAAAAGGGAAGGGTGAATCAGCAAAGAAGCTCAATACCAAAAGCTAATAAATAAAATAAAGTACACATAATCCCTCAACCAACTAAATTAGAGGGACTTTATGTTTTGCATACTCTGTTCAGAAATTATAGGTTTTAACCCAAGAAAAACACTCATTTCCAATCAATCCATTAGTTTCATTTTAAACATGAATAACAACAGTTTTTTTTAAAAAAAACATGAATAACAACAGTTCACTAAATACAATGGCACCGAAAACGAAAGCTTCATAAATTATGAAAGAATTCAAAAGGTGTGACTTCAAAGATTAAAACTTGGAACTTACCCGAGAGTGGGTTTCTCCTTTGAGCTGCAAAAAATAGAGGACAAGAGAAAAACAGACAATCAGCGACAAATATCAACTTCAAATCATTCTAAGCTAAAAAGTGTACAAAGTATCATCAAGCCACACATCAGCTGCATATTTCACATAAACAAAATGAGACCAAAGTTTCCCTTTTTGATGCTCTACTGGATCAAACACTAAATCCACAACCTTTCAAGAAAGAATTAAATCGAGACAAAGGTAAGAATCATGGACAGAAAAACAAAACTCAGCCCCCGTCTAAAACCCTAATTAACAACAAACGAATCGAAGTCTCATGAAACCATAACACATTATAGCATATATCCCCCAAATCAAGATCCACATAGCGGAAAATCAGCTCGAACACAATAGATCCGCCATAACCACAAGGATTAACACGAATCAGACCTAAATATAACCATATGGAAAACAAAAAGCGTACAGCTTTTAAACGATCGAAGGTAAAAGGCAAGGAAAGAAAGTTACCTCATAAACCAAGATGATAATGGATCGGAGCAGCGTCGAGACTCCGGCAGAGAGAGAAGGCAATCGAAGAAGAGAGAAAAGGGGGAAAGATGGAGAGAGGGGAGAGAAGAGGGAAAGATTATGAAGCGGTGGAATAGAAACTGATAAAGTATTTGTTTGGAGAGAGAACAGGCAGATAGAGAAAGTAAAAATCTTTTAAAAAAATCTGAAATTACCTACTTTGGAGAAAAATATCGGCATCATGAATATAAACTATTTATGTCATTTACTTGTTAAAACAATTCAATTCTACTAGAAATGCAATTTCTACACCATGTATTTGTGCTTTGAGATTGATTTCTGCTATCATACATGTCAAATCCGAGTCAAGATCTTTTAAAATGGTGAATTCAATTGAAAAAAATCAAACTTTTTGCATTATTCAGACAACCCATTGGTAACTTGTAAAAAGTTACAAACAAAATGAAACTAAAGTATAGAAGAAAAGACCCAAAATGAAGCAAATTGCTGCAAAAAAGCAAAGCAAAGTGATTCAATATAAATCAACTAGAGCATTGCATTTAGCAAGTATCCAGAAGCAAGATCATCCAAAATGAAGAAACACAGAGGCTGTTGATAAACCGAAAGCTCCAACTCCGAAAGCTCGGGTTAAATACAACTGTCACACAATGAATTTTTGGGAAACATCATAGTCAAGAATGCATATAGACAAGATGAAAATATCAGATCACTTTCAACATTTGCCTTCTTTATGTGCAGAAGTACAGTGAAACAAAAGGCGATATCTGAATTCGCCAAGTTCTGTTTTTCATCCGAAACAGACAGACTATTTCTTTTGCTAATCAATGGAGGCGAAAACGAAGCTGCATCAACAGCTGAAATGATATGATTTGAAGTTTTCTCAGATCATACACTAAACCTTTTACTCAAAAAACAAACTCGGGAAACATGAATCAAAAGATTTGGCCAATATGTTCTATGAATTGAAATCCATGCCAACTACAAAAGAAAAAACTCGTTCCCTTCGCCGAAGGATTTCATACAATTCGAGAATATAAAGTTCAGTGATCATCAGAATGCATCATACTTTCAAAAGTACTCTCACAGGCATTTTAACAAACACCTTGGACACACTAGTAAACCCCGTTCTCCACAGGGAAAAATCTCAGGCATTAAATGAACATCTTCTGAATCCTTGCTATTAAAAGCTCAAACCACAATCAAGCTTGCAAACCCAAAACACAAAAACACAACTTCAAATTGGACACTAAAAAACTTATGATTTTACTCCTGGAGAAAATTCCTCTGGGGTCTCCGGTGAATTTTCAAT
>CAOJBJ013221060.1:0-13408 GCA_948291685.1 Euphorbia celastroides
CATCACACATATTACACAAATCGATACATCGTCATTACATATACTATACATGTCATTCGCACCATTCAAGCATTTTATTGAACACCTTGTGTGCAACCTTCAAACATCATAATCCTCATCAGAATTGCATCATATTCACCACCAGTAGATGTCAAAAACAACAACAAACAGAAAATCGAGCAAAAAAAAAAAATGAAAGTCGAACACGATTAAAAAATCAGAAATCGAAACATAGCAACCAAATCAAACCGAAATTGAGGCCGAATCTCACCCGGAAAGAGACGGAAAGAAGAAGAAAAGACAGTGATAGTCGGAATCGGAATCAAAGTTGAAATTAAAGTTGGCCGTGGAAGTAGGAAACGAAAGCCACCGAAGTTGGGAAACATTGATTGGTTGTTGGAGAGAGCAAGAACAACCGCCGACGAGAGACTTCCGATCGAAACTGCCGAAAAAAAGGAGAAGAAAGGTGGTGACCGAGAAAGATGAAGAATGAGAGTCAATTTCAAAACGTTAATCATTGGCCGCTTAATTACAATTAAGCAAGTTTAATTCAAAAATAAATCATATCACACTTGAATACCACGCAAAAAACAAAAAGCAAGAAAGGACGAAAACAAAGAATCCGAAATTCAGAAGCAGCGAACAAAAAGAGATATCGTAACCCCCAACAAAACCAGCATAAAGGAGTAGGAACAAGAAAAAGCAACATCCACACTAAGAAAAACGCACCGAGTAAACAAAGAGCATGAATCTCCTCTGTAGAAAGAATCGTCAGGCTCTAGCGAAATTAGGCAGCTGATCTGGTGGATTACAGAAGAATTAGTCGATATTAGGCAGGGGCTGGGGTTGGGTTTAAATAAGGTTGTTATTTTTGTAAATAAGATTTTAAGTGGTGATATGATGTAAATAAGTTTCTACGTGGTTAAATTGTGTAAATAGTTTACTAAAACTACACATTCATATCAATTTCCCTTATTTTTTTGAGAATTTTTAATTTTTTACGAAACCGAATACTATAATGTAATTTTTTTAAACCCTTCCAAAAAACATTTTTAAAAAGTTTCTTGTAACAAGTTTATGTTCTTTATTTTTCAAATGTTTTATAACTTTTTGAATTTTTTTTATTTTTTACAAAACCGGACCCCGAAATGTAATTTCACATTTTTAGACACTCAAAAACATTTTTCAATTTTTTTTACCACATCTATTTTCTTTAGTTTTTGGATTTTCTATAATTTTTTGAGGATTTTTTACTTTTACGAAATGGAAATCTAAAATATAATTTAGTCGAACTAAATCTATCCTTATTCTTTTAGTAGGATCCAAGTCTATACAATATCTAATACATATTCTTTTGATTAGATCCATATCAAATCCATACCATTATGGATAAGACATGAGGATATAGATTAGATCTCAAATCTATTATCATCTCTATCCCCAAATCTGATTCACTTCAACCAAACAAAGAAACAATTGGTTAAAAAACAAATGTACCATTGGATGATTTTCGCCTTCCATTGTCCATGAAACCCCTTTGATTTGTATTATGTTGGTTAAAATAAGTTTGAAAGTGTAGTTAAAAGGATTTCTTAATGAAAGGGCAAATTGCCATTGCAACTGACTGCAACAAGTAATTTTCAACTATAAAAAATAGCATAGACGATACCACGTTAAAGTATAGGTTTGAAAAATAAAACAAGTTATCGTTTTAATATCATGAGTTAGATAATTTGTAATCGGTTGAACCACCGGTCGTATTCGGTTAAGTCGATCGTACTGCATAACACTAGCCTTTTCGGTATAATATTTCTTCCCGTTTTAATAACATTGGCCCTAACATGAAAGCATATATCTATTCACTTTTATGACTTGGGGGCTACCCAAATAAAACATTTATCTACCTTTATTACGAGATTTGGAAATTAATCAATAATTTAACAAATCAGCAGTGGATAAAGATGATGATTTAAGACAATGCAACAACAATGAGGTGGTATCACACTGAGAGAAGGCAACAACAATGAGGTGGTATCACACTGAGAGAAGGGGACCACTAAGCTTATGTGCGCTTCATGTCATGCCACAGTTGTGCCTTCAGACCATGCTGCTAATATGTGCACTCTTGGAGCTTGACCTGCACGAAAACAGTCAAGATTTTAGTAGGCTTATTATTGGTTCATCTGCCTCAAGCACGTTTGAGTTACCTTGAGAATATCTGGTGTTATTGGATTAGGTCCTCCGAAGAAAACTCTATTATGTAAGGAGCTAATTCGTTCTTGTGTACAATGCTCTTGAATATAGTTGCAGTTGGTTTGCTATAGAGATTATGAAAGAAAGTAATGAAATTAATTTCAAGCCAACGAAGAGATTATCTAATTTTCACTCTGCTATTTGAAAGATAGCATCCGGACTTGTGGTGAAAAAGGGTGTCTACCAAATGACAAGTTTTCATACTCCAATCTTGAGAAAAAGACAGTTTGAAGGGGTGGGCAATGTTAGATATGTGATTAGAAATGTAAGGGTGCAATAGAAATAGACATGTGCGTGTGTGTCTACATGTATATATATATATATGTGTGTGTATGTGTGTGTGTGTGTGTAAGTAGCTTTTGTATTGGGTTTTCAAGCATTGGCTTGAAAAAGGGGCATAGCCCTGTGGGAGCTTTATTGCTCTGAGTTTCTTTTAGCATTATTCTTAGTCCTGTTTATCTGCTTTAGTTATCTTATTATAGTAACTTTTTTCTATTACTCTTTTGTGAATTATTCAATATCAGTTTTCTTTCACAAACTAGGAGGTTTTAAGTATTTAGATTCTCTAAAGTCAAGATCAAATATATTCAAAAAGGAAAAATTAATATCCATTTGACATTCCAGCTTACTCGTGATTTAAGAAATGACATAGTAGTTACCTTGTACACGAAGACCAAAACCACTGAGTGTTCTGCAAAGATCAATTAATCATTAGCTGCAATACAAAAGATGAGATTTAAGGACAAGTCAGTCAATTGTAACAGAATCTGCAACAGAATACTGGCTGCAGATGCAATCTGCAAAAAATATTCTTGCTGATTACTGATTTGCTTATACATGTTCATCTTATGTTGGTTTAAAATGAGATTGAAATTATTTTTGAAGGGTTTCTTAATGAAAGGGCTTGCTGTCATTGATAGAAAATGGTTATTGAATATGAACTCAAATGAGAAACAAAGCCTACTAATTTATAATAATCAAAGCAAGGATTAGAACCTAAATGCAGAAGGTAAAGGCTAAGAACAAGAAACTAATAAGCATTTTTAACACTCAGAGCAAACTTGCTCCCACCGGGGTATGCCCCTAACAAATAATCTCCAAAAGCCGCCTCCTTTTTCAGTATATCATCAGGTACGGTTTTTATAACATTGATCCTAACAAGAAAGCATATATGTATTCATTTTTATGACTTGGTGGCTACCCGTACATGACATTACCTTCCGTTATTATAAGACTTGGAAACTAAACAAGAATTCTGAGCTTAGAAATAAAATTTGAGAAACAGAAAATAAAAACTTACCAAAGATTTCCTACACCACTCATGCCAAATGCTTTATAGATTAGTAAAGCAAATGCATCCTCCTCCTCCTCCACCATCCCTTTTGAATGTGTCATTAGTTTCAACGAATGATATCATGATAATGTAACAACAACACCATTATTATGCTCAGACAAGTGTGTCTGTCCAAATTAATCAATTTATTATGGTTAATCTTCTGCAAATTTATTTACTGATGAAATCTGAAATCAGAAACAGAGTTAAAAAAATGCAGCAAATAAAGGAATACAAAAGCAAAAAGAGATCCTTAAGTTGAAGCAGAACAAATTCTACTAAGCATAGAAAGAGTAAGAAATGAAAAAAAGAAAGGCAGACAACAGAGTCATGACTAATATTTTAAAGGTTTGCAATACAAATTAATAGAAAAAACTTACTTTGATTTATACTTTCGTTGAAACGAAAAGAAGTTGGAGATGAAATTATTTGAACTAACAGTTGAAGAGTATTGGCTTGAGAGAGATGATATTTGAGGAGAGATGAGAGTGAAAATGGAAGAAGGGAATAAAAGTTGTGAAATTTGGTAGGTATGAAATTAATTGTGAGTTAATGGAAGTGGTTATCTGCTTTTAAAATTTTGGAAATTGGAAGGCAATGAATAAGACAATAGCTGCAGATCCTCCTTCACTTGAACTTTAAAAATGCACCAATCTGCATCCCAGTTGCAAGTATCAACTTTTGGTTGACTTGAGTTTTGAAATGTATCTTTTTCCCTCAAAAAGAATTTTTTTTTAGAAATGAAATGGACATTTTGGTGCACTTGTAAAAAGTTCAAGAGGTAAAGAAGAAACAGCAACAAATAATTTAAAGAGGTAGTCAGCTACTTATTAGTAATTTCGGCAGCCTCCAATAAATTTGACATTTATTCAGTAGATTTTTGAAACCACATAAAAGGACTAAACCAATGGAATGGTCGTAAGAGATAATAACGAGGAACTGTTAGGTGGGTGGGTCTTATGGCAATAATTAATAGCATGGACTGCTTCAAGACAACAGCCATTAATTGGCTTCCACTTTAAAGAAAAGACAGAGTAAGCATATATGTAAGTTTATAATTTAAGACGCCATCTCAATTGTCAGAATAGAAGAAGATTGTAAGAACGACTTCCATTTAGCATATAGTGAGCATGTTAGAAATTGTTGTCCTCAGAGTTTATGTCACAATGTAACAACATATCAAGGCTGCAGTGATCTCAAATATTCATAAAAACAAGATTGGAAAGAAGTCCAATTCTGCCACCGATCTAAAATATTTTCATAATTCTTCCAGTTTCGTCGAAAATCAATCAACAGACGTGTCCAATTGATAATTCCAACTGCATGCAGATCCTGAAGGTTATGTTACTCCTTTGTTTAACCATTATTTAATTCAATCTGAGCATCATTAATCGGACTGATTGTACCTTTCAGGTTTATGGAATTGAAAACAAAGACAAACTTAGAATTGGATCATCACCAGAGTCAAGTTAAATGTGTACCTGTAACTGAACGACAGATTAACTGGATCAATTAGTGGTGTGCCTTCTTTTCCGAGACAAGATTTCCTCTGGGACAGCAATCTGAATTTTTCCAATTTCAGAATAGGAAACCTGTTTCTATATTTGAAACTTTCGTGTGATGCTAGTACGGTATCAGCAAGATTTCATTCTGCATGACAAAATGCAAACAATTTTGTAAATTTTGCGTTAAAAATGTCTCAATCTTTGATTGCAGTTGTTCATAGAGAATGAGATTCATTATCATAAATTGTAAAAGAGGTGAGAAGTGCTTACAAAGTTACAGCTTCTTAGAGTTCATCCACATATCTTGAGAACTGAATGATTTGGCTTTCACTGTCTTAACATGAATTCCATTCGCTGGAATTCATGATCAATGTCTCAGGCAAGACCTCTAGGAATTCTGCTATTAAGGAAGAAAAGATGCAAAATGTTACTTTCAACTTTGAAATAAATTTACCAATAACATATTGCACTGTCAAATCATCACAAACTTGAACATTAATAGTGGTTCAATGCAGAAAAGAAGGCACCATGAATTTTTATAGAAGTAATCGTTAATTTATCCTAAAGAACAGATATTTATAGAATCAGCCAAAGAGATCACGTACCATTTAGAAATTTCATTGATAGATAGTCATGGCATATGCAAGAGATTCTTAACATCAAGAAACAAGAGATGACTCATCTTTGCTTTCGTTTTCTCGACAACCTTACGAGGTGAATACTAAAAGCACCACTTAAAAACATGACTTTTTGATCCTGATAGCATCAATATCGGACAAACGGGTCCTTAATGATACCCCAAGATTCAATTCAATTACCTGGACTAGTTAAAGACTCGAGAGCTTCATTCAATTTAATATCGGTAAACAAAGATGCTGAATATCACTGACAAAAGAAAAATCATAGACTAAGACACTTCAAACCAATCACATTTGGGTTCTAGCTGGTAAGAATATAACATATGCATTAACATCAAGAAAAACCGTGAACTATACCTTTCTCATTAACCCCAAAACACAAGAACTTCATCCACAACCCGAAACCCGACTCCATCCCAAACTCTTCTTCAACCCTGTCTTAACAATCTTCGATCTTGTACTGCCTGCTTCATCCCACTTTCCATTGCAGGCATAGACATTCGATAAAGCCACTTGATGAGCTGGGTTTTCAGGCTCAAGCTCAACAAGACGACCAAGTGCAAATTCAGCAAACTCCACATTACCATGCATTTCACACGCACCTAAAATGGCCGCCCACACTTTCACATCAGGTTGAACCGGCATTTCCCTTATCAAACAGCAAATTTCATCAAACAATCCAGCTCGACCCAATAAATCCACAACACAGGCATAATGTTCCATACCCGGTTCAATCATGTGTCTTTTGAACATGGACTCAAATATTGCCCTCCCTTCATGTACTAAACCCGAATGTCTGCAAGCTGATAAGACATTGATGAAAGACAGAGAGTCAACTCCTATATGGCTAGCCTCCATAACTGAGAAAAGCTCAACTGCCCGGTTTCCTTCCCCATGAACTGCATATGCTCCGAGCATCACATTCCCCGAAACAATGTTCTTATTCTTCATTTCATCAAATATACTTTCTGAGTGGTGAAGCTGCCCGCATTTTGCATACATGTCAATAAGACAGTTTCCAACATGTAGGTTTGACCGAAATCCCATTTGAATGATATAGGCATGAAGAGCCATGCCTTCCTTTAAGGCTGATAGAGATGCTAGTGCTGGTAAGACATTTACAATTGTGATTACATTGGGCTGACAATTTTGTAATTTCATTTGACAAAACAAAGAAACCGCTCTTTCAGCTTGTCCATTGTGCACATACCCCGCAATCATGATGTTCCATGATACCACGTTTCTCACAAACTCGCCACTCTCGAACAAGAACTTAGCTGCTAAAAGGCTTCCACATTTGCAGTACATGTCAATTAGGGCATTACAAACGTGGCAGAGAGAATTAAACCCGAGTTTTACAATTTGCCCATGGATGCAGGCTCCTTGGTCTTGATCAAATGCCAATGAAAGCAGAGATGCCATAGTTCCCGAATCGGGATTTATTTCAGATATCTGTAACTTACCAAACATTTCCACTGCATGATAAATGTCGCCATTCAGGACATAGCCATTAATGAGAGAATTCCAGGTTACAGTATCTCTGCAAGGCATTTGGTTGAAGATGGTCAATGCAGAAGGGAAGAAGCCACATTTAGCATACATAGATAACAAGGATGTTCCAATTGAGACATCTGAGTCATAACCGGCTTTAACAGAATAACAGTGAACACTTTTTCCTAATCTCAGAGACAATAGTTCTGCACAAGCTGGAATTACACTCAAGAGGGTGACCTTGTTGGCCTTGAACCGAGCTTCTTGCATACTTTGAAACAGTTGCAGAGCCTCTTCAGTGTACCCTGATTGGGATAGAGCTGCTATTGTTGCTGACCAGGCAACCAAATCCTTTTGTTTAAGCCCTTGAAACAACAGTTTAGCCCTATCTACGTCTCCGCATTTTGCATACATTGTTATCAAAGAAGTAGCAATCGAAACATCCGAGTCGATCTCTTTTTGTTTGGCATACTTATGAGTTTCCTCCCCTCTTACTAAATCTCTCATCTCTGCTGCAGCTAGAAGTACAGTTGCAATTGAAGCTTTACACAGTCGATGATTCTCTTTATTTGCACAATCAAACAACTCGAAAACCTCCAAGAAGCATTCATTATGTGCATATCCTGAAATCATTGATCTCCATGAATTTTCACTCTTGCAGCTCATTCCTTGAAAAATCTGATGAGCTAAATCTGCATATCCACATTTGGAGTACATATCAATCAACCCATTGGAAACAACATCAGCAAGACCCTTCCTAATTACATAGCAATGGACAGTCCTACAAGCATCAACATCACCTAATTTCGAGATAGCAGGAACCAAATTCAATATCGTCACAACATCAGGGTCCAAACCAACCAATTGCATAGATTTAACTAACTTCAGAGCTTCTAGAGGATCCTCACTCTTTGACAAACCCAAAATCATAGCATTCCAAGTAGTAACATCTCTTTCAGGCATTTTATCAAACACCTCTCTTGCAGACCCTAAATAACCCCATTTGCAATACATGTCGACCAGAGCAGTCCCTACAAAGACATCACCCTCTAAGCCTCTAAACACTATATCCCGATGAATCAAAACGCCTTCTTTAAACTCAAAGGCACCTGTGCAAGCTTTCAAAACAAAAGTGAAAGTGTACATGTCTGGCTTTAAGCCTTTATCTAACATGCGGTGATACAATTGTATAGCTTCCTGGTGGCGTTTAGAATTCGCGTAAGCTCGTATCATGGAATTGTACTGCCTAACACTATGATACGGCATTGAATCGAACAAAAACTGAGCAAAGTCGAATTTTTGAAACATAATGTAGGATTTGAGGAGATGGGTATTGGTGGAATGGACTCTTTGGAGGCCTGAGATGATCAAGTAAGCGTGAATTTGAAGGAGAGAAGTCAGGTTCCTCGCTGAGGCCAGTAGGTGAATGTAATTGGGAGAATTCTGAATTGTATGCGAAGTTAGAGAGCAAAAATTTCTGTTTGGGGTTGATAGATGGGACAATCTGCGCAGAGAGATTGCAATTTTACCCATTTCAAGATCAAAGTCAAGATTATTCTGACGAAATTCAATTCTTCTCCGCGTAATTTCGAGTTTAAATGGTTTTGCTATACGCAACCAGATAAAAATGAAAGTTCGTATTATAAATGATGAGTTAAGCTAAGAATTGAATGACACTATTGCCGTTCGAAGAATTCCTTAATCACAACAAGTTATGACTATGATGATGAGGTGGCTACATAACTATGCACTATTTATTTTAGGCCTTCTAGTTCATAATTTTAAAAGTTCACGGTTGTTCTTCTCAAATGCATAGTTGATTTTTCGGTTATAATAAATTAGTGCAGTTCCCGTGCGATCCACCGATAACTTGTTTATATTCAAATAAAATTAGATAAAAATAAATAAATTTTAAAAGATATATTAATTGATAAATATGCATAATATATAAATAATTATAAAATTCAAATTTACGTAATGAAATAATCGAAACATTTGATATAAGGGTAAAAAACACTTGTAATATATATATATATATAGAGAGAGAGAGAGGCCACTAGACTCAAAATGTTTATGTCTAGTTGTCTTTATATTTCCTACTTTTCTTCGGTATAAATTTATTTAGAGATATCTAGAATCGCGCACATTATCCAATATAAAGGATTGAAAAATTCATACCACTCAAGAGGGAGTCATAATTGCACAAATAAAATTTAACTAGTTTTGTGAATAAAAAAATGACTCTAATATATAATGTTGGACATTGGAGTCGACATTTAATTTCCAAAGACCTTATACAGAAACCAACAAAGAGCTATAATACATACAATGATATACAGAATTGAAGACTTCACATTTTTAGATTTTAATATCTTCTTTAGTTCATATATTACAGATATATATGGTTTTTATGAAAATTACAACCAATATATAGTTGGATTGGTACATCTTCTAATGTGTAGGTGGAAGGTTATTAATTCAAAAATTATAAAAAAAATTTATTTTTCAAAAAATATATATATAATAATCAAGGTAAAATTCACTTCTTACAAAATTCATGCGTAAAACTTATGAAATTTAATATTAGAAAACTCGATAATTTGATAAATTTCAATATTTTTCAATTTAAAATGTGGATAATTATGGTTCAAAATCAAAGAAAACAAGTAAGAAGCAAGAAGATACTATTTATTTATTGAACTAAGTAATGAGGGATGTAAAAAAAAAACCGCCAAACATCGGCAGTTTGTTCAAGTTAAAGTCATTATATACATCACACTCAGACTCACATAAGGTTGTTGACAGTGGGGGTGGCGAAGGTCGGCGGCCGCCCACCCTGACTCCCAAGAGTTTCATATATCCCCATCAATTCACTGCCTCTAATCGCAAAAATTAAGTGAATCCGCCTCCCCTGTTAACTGACCCACTAAATCTCCTTTAATTTGTTGATAGCAATTGTGGAGATGAAGAAGACAAACAATTGCAGAGATCTGCTTTGGGTCAAGTGAAAGAAAGAAGATAATAAACAGTAAAAATGCAATTAAAATAATTACTTTTTACTTCTTAGAAAATTGTGTATATGTTTAATATAAAATTTAATTTATAAAATTCTAAAGATCTCAAGTTCGAAACACAACCGGAGAGGGTTAGGGATTTTTCTTTCGGTTTAATGTAAATCCATATGAGTTAAATTTTAAAAAAAAAAGAAAATGATGAGGATTTGTGGTTCTTTGAATTAAATATTTGGTAAAACAAACACTCACGCTTAAAGCTATGAAATCATGTATTTCTTCTAGCATCAATTTTTCATTTTATAAATTTTTGTGTTTGTAATTTACGTGTACTTATTAATTGAGTAATTAACTAATTTTGACGCAAAACACTAAATAAAATAAGAACAATTGAATTTGGATCCAACTTGGAACAACTGTGATGTGAATGATGTAAAAATTAGTATAATGATCAATCTAATTATTTGAATCGAATTATTAATTAGGCATATGGATAATGAATTAAACGGGTAAAGTTGAAAGGAGTATCAAATACGAAATATATGAATTGGAGTGTGTTGAGCTAAGAAGCACGGAAACTCCTAAAACATACTGTTTCGGCGTTTCGTATCCGTTTCGGAAATGGAAACTCTCGGAAACTCCTACGAAACGTTTCGGGGCTGTTTCCATAATTAAAGAATGTTGGAAACTCGTTTCTTCAAAATTCGGAAACCGTTTTCCATAAATTTTCTCAAATTAGAAACTCGATTCCATTAAAATGCGAACTTTTTTACCGCAACAAACAAAACTAAAACCTTTGAATATTCCTATATTAACAAAAATGCTCTTATTCGTCTCTTTGTATTCAACATTTTTAGAATATTTGTAGTTTATCAACTGATAATACCGTGCAAACAAACATGTTACACTTCATCCAACCTTCCTATATGCGTGGATTCTATCAATTCTTCCTCTTTATTTATTATTTTACTATTTAATGTAAGAATAAATTTATATATATGAGAATTTTATATTTTTTATATTTATAAATATGTCTCCATATTTTTATTATTTACACGTTTTCCCACAGTTTCCAAACTTATTTTTTTAGAAATAACGTTTCCCGGTGTCCGTTTCCGGTTCCGTGCTTCTTAGGTGTTGAGTTAGATTTGGACTTTGGAAAAAATAAATAAAGATAAAAGATTATAGGTCTTCCTGGCAAAAAAATAAAATTTTGTATGAAGTATTATTTTTTCGTTTATTGTAATTTGAAATATTTTTTTAATTATACGGAGTTAATAAACAACTAAAAATGTAGTCTAATATGTATTGGTGGTAGATGTATTAATATACGTAAACGCAAAGTTAAGTTGTTTTTCAAAAGTCGCTACAAGAACAGAATTTGTCTTTAACAAAAGTTTGTCTTCCCTCTTTTGAGTTTCTGGCTCCGCCATTGATTATTGATAAACAAATTACTCAACAAAGTGTCATGAGTTGACCCTCTCTCAATTCCATTACATTCGTGTCTGCTTTTGTATGATAAACTATGATTAAATGCACAATTGGCCTTTATAGTTGGTATTTTTAAAATGTCTTCATAAGATCGCAGAAACTAAAGTAAATTTTTTGAAGTTGGCAAAAATGTGCACACCAATTTCCTCAGTGTCACATGTCACCTTCTGATTGGTTTGACTTTTTAAAAGATGCCAAATATTCTAATTTGGTCTCTTTTTTAAATTGTAGCATGTTGCATTGAGAGAGTTGAAGTGTACGTTTTTACCAACTTCAGGAGGCGGAGCTTGACATTTACAACTTCATAAAGCAGTTTAAAAAAAACTAACTTTAGGAGGCCACATATGCATTTGGCCAAAAACAATTTGTTGGAGTTATTCTGAAGAAGAGTAGGAAGGACAAGGAATGAACTCACCAAGGTTTGAAGGAAACAAATCCTTAAGATAAAGAAAAAGAATGAAGAGTCCGGTATCAAGAAACTTACACTTTCATATTCAACGAAAAAGACGGAGATCCGGAACACAAGAAGAACTCAATAATCCTGAATCAGGAAGAAGAATCTGAGGATCCGAAGTTCACCTTGAAGTTAATAATCCTATTTACTAGAAGACCAAGGATAAGGGCAAGTTCCAGATGAAGAGAGAACCAGAAGAACAAAAGGAGTAGACTTGAGAAGAACAAATGCTAAAGTCAGAGGAGAAAGGGTAAATGTCCAGAACCTAAATTGAGTAGATTATGGTTCTGATTTAAGAACGAAACAAGGACACTATATCCCAAACCTCAGAGATTCCAGATTCTACACAAAGTCAAGAAATCAAGAATTGGAACTATGAAATTCATTTAGACTGTAATTCAAGAGTTGAAGTGGCGAAGGTAAAGTCATTTAGACTGTAAGCCAGGATAGATAAAGGAAAGTTTCCCACTCTATGAAATTCCACCAAGAGGAATCTCAAATTCGACTCAATGACTCTTAATCAACTCAACAGTCTGGAAGGAAGAAAAAGTTGTTACCCAACAGAGTGAAAACATCATAGACAATGATGCTAGTAACCATAAGCAGTAGAAGATTAATAATGGACTGTCAGGTAATTTTCAAAGACCTATACAACTTCAGAAGTCAAGGCTCAAGGATCCGGAACCAGCACAACTCCGGATCAAACAATCTTCATGGAAGACTTAGACCAATACAGCTCCAAATGGTAAAGATTGAAGATCCGGACTCAACACAGCTCTGGATCTTGAAGATCTTTCAAGATGGTAATTCTGAGTAAATCAATATACTCAGAAGAAGTCTAAAAATGAATCCCAAAAGATGCAAACATTTACTCTCTACAACTGTAAGAGAAAAACAACATTACAAGACAGTGCTGACCTTTAAAGGATCGACAACAGATTCAAGCAAGCAACCAATGTCAACAAAAGAAAGTAACCTAGATAGGTCATCATTGCAACAATCTATAACTATCTACTGTAATCTTTCATTTATGTCTTGTTAACATTATACTCTGTAATAAGTAATGTGAACTTCATTGAGACTAACTGATTGTCAAGAAACAGAAGTATAATAGTCGAATCTGAGATACTCATCACAATCTACTTCAATCTAAAAGTGAAGTACTTAGGCTTAGATCATGGGGGAGTAGATATTTGATGTGCCTAGGATTGTGGGGGAGTATGTATAAAATA
>CAOJBJ013224444.1:0-15455 GCA_948291685.1 Euphorbia celastroides
CCATCACCGTCTCAGAAGGGAGCCTCTAAACTGTAAAATGGTGTTTTCATCCATGAAAGATTTTAGGGATTTCTATTTTGCTAGACAAAAGACAAAGTGAGGGAGAAGAAATTGAAGCGTACCGTACTGAGGTTGAGGATACGGCGACGGAGGATGGTGGTTGTCTACGACGGCGCGGTACTTTCTGTTGGTTAGGGATTTCTAGAGAAAGACGATAATAGAGAGAGAGAAAGATGAGAATATAGAGAGAAAAAGTGCAAAAGACCATTAAGTATAAATTTTACATTAGTTTTTATTTTTTTTATTTTGTTATTTTACTTCCGTCAAAATTTGTAGCGGGAAAATTCCCACCGTTTGTCTATTTTACTGTTCATCAAAGTCTCGCAACACCTACATGAAATTTCTTGCGAAAACGAGTATTAAATTACACTTTCATATTTCTCGAATTACTTTTAAAATACTTTGTCAATGGTGTTGCGAAAGGTCAATTTTTCCTTAAAACTCGCAACACTTTTCATGCAACCACATGAAATTTGGTTGCAACAGACCATCTATGGCGTAGTGAAAGTTTAATTAACCAATAAAATAAAGGGTATTGTAAAAAAAAGACCAAATTTTGGATTTAGTTTCATCCAACCTTTTGGTCATTTCTTTTGTAACAAAAAATTAGTGTGTCATAACCTTTTAACCAATTTAGTATGTTCCTGTCTTTCCTTATCTAGTTGTTGATGTCACAATGATGTCATACGTTTTTTGCATTTTCATATCTTATTTTTCGATTATCTTTCAAACCGTTGAGTTTTTTGGCATGCCGCTTTAGGATTTATTGTTCGTCTCATTTTTATCTTTCAAACGCCATCATCATGATATACTTTTTCGAAAAAAATTCAATTTTTTTACGTGTTATATATCATGTTCTATCCAGAATGTAACATGATATATCAAGGATATAACACGATATATCTTGTTATATCCTTGATATATATCGTGTTATATCCTTGATATATCATGTTATATTTTGGATATAACAGGATATATCCAGGATATAACACCAAATATCAACATTACTGTATATATAAATCAAAAATTAAAGCAAAAATCAACAAAAGAAGAATATAAACTGAAGAACAAGGCAAAACGAAACAAAAAAGGACAAAAGATCGGTCAGGAACGATGAAATCGGGTGAATAGGACAGCGGTTGACCAGATCCAATCGATATTCCGGCAGCGATTTCTAGATCTGGTTCAGATCTGGTTTCAGTCGATTTTCCGGCAAGCAATGAGGATGACGGCGACAACTTGGGAGGTAGAGATGGTGACAGATGTACGGGACGAGATTCAGATCTGATTTTAGGGTAACAACGACGAGAAAAATGACGAGCCATATGAACGAGATTCATATATGGTTTGTATCATTCCGGAGAGAAAAATGACGATGAACGGTAACTAAGGACGGCGGCCGGACAACGGAAACTTAGTGGAGGCGGGAGTGGAGGGGGATCTTAGAGATGGTGGCCGAAGTGGAGGCCGGTCTCAAATTTGAGAAAAAAAAATAACGATGGAAAGAAGAGAGAAGAGGAGAAGAGAAGAAAGAAAAAAAAAACAAAAAAGAAAAAGTTAATTTTAATTATAAATGTAAAAAGAGTAATTAGTGGACACTTATATGGCAAAACCTTTCAAATTTGGATGTTCCTTTTCTTTTGTGAGTTAGCATAATCTTCCCACAGACATACGAAAAGTCAACATTATACACTCAGTTGCAGTTGCGACAGTCTAATTTTAAATGAACTGCTAGTTTCTCTGATTTCGTTGGTCCTACTGTCCACAATGAGAGGGTAAGGTTTAATTACTTCATAATTTTCATACGTTAATAGGTTTCATATAATATTCCCATAAAAAATAATAAGAACATTTCTAAATTCAATTTTCTGTAGACCATAGATTATTGATTTTATAACAAATTATGCGCTAAAAATTATATATATCAGTTTTCAAATCATGCTAGATAAAAAGTCGATCTCGACATTTCGACGGCCCTAGTCAAAACTATCAATGTGGGTTTTTATTCAAAAATATTTTATGTAAAATTGAAATATATTCTCATAAATATTAAATAAAAAATTAATATACGATTCAACTTATTGATGTAACTCATTTGTACAGAAAAATTCAGAAAATTTATTGAAGTTTATATATGTATAACATGCAAAATAACAATTTTTTGGTCCCTTTCAGTCATGGACCCTAGGCCATCGCACTTTTGACCTATACCCCGGGCGAACCCTGTTCATAATAGATCGAAAAGATTTGCTCAATGTATTTTTCATATATGTAGATATCCCTTCAATTTGTACAATATATATATACTTACGAATGTTGCATATTCCAATAGGTTTACTTTGTTAATAATTAGAGTTCCGATATCGTTAATAATTAGTGTATTGATCATAGAAACCTCAAATGAGAAAATAGCATGTTTTAGTGTAAAATTTATCCAAAATATCATTTTGGCCCCTACGTATCCATCTCATATAACCTCGGTTTACAGTAATTTAAGAGCATATAGTCAAATTAAAAGATGGGCTTATAGAGTGAAAATCATGTACATAAAGTAAGAGTTAGTTACGCATTGAACTAATAGAATAAGTCAAATCTACTCAACCGTAAGATCAATCAAGACGTAAATGTATCAAATTTGCAAGGAAAGAATAAATTAGTGAATCCAAGTCCGGTTAAAAAGGTATATTAGTTAAAGTCATTTTGATATATACCAATTACTATTTAGTTGTCCAATTTGAGGTGGGTTTGTAAAGTACATAATTCAGCAGGAAAAGAGGGACCGGAAATTTGGCAAAAAAGATGGGATTTGATAGGGCAGAGAAGTCCCCATCCAAGTAGTCAGATCAGATTTAGCCCAAACAGAATCCCAATTGACTAAAAGCATTCGGTAATATCTCAAAACAGATATATAAGAAAAATTGTGGTGGATTTGCCATGGTCTATCTGCACCTCTCATAAACAAGTCTTTAGGTCATTAATAGATTGCGATAAATTAAAGTGCTACAACGGTATTTTCAAAGATTGAGGTCATTTCCTGGGGACCGTTTCTCCACGTCACTAAGAAGAACGTGTCCTTATCAATTGACACGTGTACTTTTTTTATCTTAATGAAAAACTCCAATCCTTTTCTTCTCTCCCTTGACGTCACCTGCAAAAACCCACAAAGGAAAATTTTGAAGACCATCGTTCGATTACATCGCCGGTCTTCTTTCGCCGCCGCCCTCTCCGATTTCAAACCAACGCCGCTTTTCCCCTTCCTTGCTACTGTCAATTTTCCTTTTTCCGTCGTAATTTTTCGCCGTCGTTCACCGTTTTCAATTTGCTCCGACGATCTAACCCCTTTTATTTTATGAGTTATTAGGGGCTTGTATGTTTCTTCAGATTCTTTATTAATGAGATGGACTAAATTCTTTGTATTTGATTTTAGATTTATGCTAGATTGAACTATGTTATTCTTTTTCTTTAATTATTTGCCAAAACTATCTGTTCTTACGAATTCCAATTCCTCACTTATTAGTTTCATTTTTGTGGATTTCTTCTTTTTCATTTTGGGGCGCATATGCAGTCAATGCCTTAATTAGAGCTAATTAAGTACAATTTTCCAGAACTAAATGCTTAACATTGGTAATATGATGTTTTCCTTTATATTTCATGCTTGTTAATTGTTTTTTTTTTTTTTTTTGCTATATCAGATATTTACTTTTAACAATTTGACATTTAGCTGATAAACATGCTAATCGGCTACATGAGGTTGGCTTTGATTTGGCTCTATTGACCACTCTAAATATAGAGACTTCCTAATGTTGTTAAATAATAGAGCTCACATTTTGAGCAGGACACTGTTGGGAGTTTAAACTTTGAAGCAAGGCAATTCAACTCAAACAAGTCATTACCCCCTACAACATACAACTTATGCTTGCTATTTACCCACTCAAACTGATTAGTTACAAAAATCCAGTCTTCAATAATGTTTGGAAGCTGGACAAAACTGAAAATAAATATTAGCATTGATAAGTTGAAAACTGTTGGACCAGTCTCGCTGATACCGAAAGCCACGCTGAAGGTTATTTTGCTCTGGTTTAAAGGAACCCTCAGCGCGAAAGGAGTCTGTAAACAAAGCATATTGGAGAAGCTCACTGAGAAGAATGCCTAGAAAAACCATTTTCGTTGTAAAAGCGAATTGACGGTTGGAGAGTGTATCCAACAGTTGGGTTAGAGAATAGGAGGTAGAGGAGGGTACTCAATCTTTGGAAAACTCTGTAAGAAGGCTTCTCCGCCGATAAGGAGTCACTAGTGGATTAAAGCTCGGAGAAGGTATCCGGGGACTGGAGTAGGCACGGGCTGCCGAACCAGGATATATCGTGCTGGTGATTTCGCTTACTTTGTTTTTTATATAACTAACCCACTGAACACTCAGCTTTGCTGACATTTCAGTGTGCATTCATAAAGCACTTAAAAGCAATCACTGAAAAAGTCTGCTGAGACTTAACATTCTCAGCGCTCTTGTGTCAGTATCAGGGAAGATACTTCATCGCTGATCCGCTGATCAGAATGAGTAAAAACGAAAAGGATTTTTAAAAACTGCATTTAAAACGTTTTAACGCTAAAAAGTCATTCACCCCCCTCTGACACGTGTTATATTGCCCAAAGGAACCAACAAAAACATTTCAGAATTATCTATTTATTTGGGGCAACATCCCAAATAACAAAATAGACCATATTGAATTCATCTCACTTTCTTCATTTGTTGAACCATTCAATTGAGCTAAAATCTGAGGATATTTTTCATATGATGAAGCACCAGATTGAGGTAAACTCTGCAAAAACAATATAATCAACTTTACGAAATTGTATAATTTTTCTGCTACTTTGTCCAAAATCAAATTTCAATGAATGACCATTAGCATCTGAAATAGTTGTACTGTGGGTGGAAACCCGCAATGAAAATTAACAAAAATTGATTGCAAATGACAATGGAAAGAAATCCAAACAAGGTTATAACACAATTTCAGTACACATAACCGGATGAATAAACGAGAAAGAGAAGTAATTAATACCTGGAGAGAAATAAGAGGACAACAAACGATTAACACGGAGAAGACAACGGTGAGCGATTACAAGAGAGGACGACCGCAAAGGGGAAAATACAGCAGCAGAGGACGACGACTAACGATTATGAAAGGAAAATTGGCAGCAGCAAGAAAGGGGAAAAGTGACGGTGGTTTGGAATCGGAGAGGACGGCGGCGAAAGAAGACCGGCGATGTAATCGAACGATGGTCTTCAAAATTTTCTTTTGTGGGTTTTTGCGGGTGACGTCAAGGGAGAGAAGAAAAGGATTGGAGTTTTTCATTAAGATAAAAAATACACGTGTCAATTAATAAGAACACGTTCTTCTTAGTGACGTGGAGAAACGGTTTCACGGTATAAAAACCCCATTTCCTGTTGAATTTTGTCAGCGATCTTATCTGTTCAGTGGCCGACGCTGCCCTTTCTCTTCATTACGAGCTGTTCCCATTTTATACCCTTTTGTTTCTTTTCTTGATTTATCTCCAATTTTTCTTGTCCATTTTCCTTTTTTTTTTATTACTTCTCACATTTATACTTCAATTTGGATTCTACAAAAATTTCTCATATTATATAAACTTAACGTACATGAGTCACATTATTTATAATTCGAATTTGTTATTAATCCGAAAAGCTTGCATATTATAGTATACAAAATTCAGTCATTAAAATTCAGTCATCTTGTGGATTTAGATTCAGTCATATCTGAAAAGCTTGACATATTGTTATCAAATTCAGTCATTAAAATTCAATAGGTGATTTAGATTGTTGTAAATCTACACCTTTACCATCTTGTGGATTTTTGAAAATCTTGATCCAATAGGCATACATGTCACAATGTCATTTAACAAATTTATGTTCGTTTCAACAGAAGAAATTATACGTACTTGGGAGCAAAGGAGAACATTTTCACCCATAGAAACTCAACATTTATCTCTTTCAGTCTCTTTTTATGAGAGGGATATAAAGAAATATGCAGACGCAATAGAAAATCTACTCTCAATGTAATCTATTAGAGGTTGAAATGGTCCAAACTTATTGTCAAAAATTTTATGTAGCTGATACCTAAAAAGATGAAGTTGGGACAATTTTATACACCAGTTCAGTATATACACATTTAGAAGGAGCGCACATTATAAAGATGAGAATTTCAACGACATTCTTGTTTAAAAATTTTCTACAACATTCAAAGATTCCAAAACAAGGACGATTGAATCAGTCTATACAATTAGGTGAAAATGCATCAGTTACATGGACATAGTAACAGGGGAGAGCCTATCCAAGAACGTATATACTCCGCCTCCTAAAAGAAGCGCTCCACTGCATTCCAATTCAATTCAACACATCTTATAACTAAAACGCTTCGAACTTCAAAGCAACAATTCCTTCACAACAATGTTAATAAGTGTTCATGATAAAGAAACATTACCTCATTGGATTGATCCACGCTGAGAATTTTCGAAATGAAAGCAGGCTCTTGCAAACGTCTTCACGATTAAACAAGGTAGTGGAATTTCAAGGCAATTCATAATATGTTAGGTTCAAACTAAGGCCACTTGTAGCACTTAGCAGTGTTTATTCAACACATTCCACTGTTTTTTCAAAGGATTTGGCGTATTTATGAAGCATTTAAGTCTGTATGATGACCCACAGCAATGTTTACAACTTTGTTGAAACAAACGACGCAGTTGTTTACATTAGATATCATGCGTACCTGTAGTGCACCAGCAAAAGAAGCAGCAAGAAGAAGAGGAGCAACATAACCAGTAGTGTATGTCAACAATAAACTTCCTCCTATAATTGGATCCTGTCATAAACAATAATTTCTATTATGGAATATACAATACTACAAATATAATCCAATCACTTCTGACAGTCCAATATAGTCCATTAGTTATGCTTAATTCTTTGCCAATCGAACTAACCTTCCCTATCTAGAGTTACATGGAACCTACAAAAGTGGGTAAGTACCTTAGATGTAGCTACATATGCGAATGCAATAGAGGCTCCTATGCCAAACCAGATGCAGCCAAAGGCAATCCTTGTCCTATTTGACCATATGCCTTCCCTGCAAATGAGGCTCCTATGCCAAGAAGAGCAAGTGTAGTAGCCCAGCCTAATGAGAATGCAATAGAATCTGCAACCACCTGAACATAAGCTTCATACATTGTCAAAAGTTTTCTTCATATGAAACTGCACTGTACAGTGTACACAAGTGGTAGGCAGAATTTGATAGAAATGTGACTAATAATAAAAGAGTAGAATGGAAATAGACATGAGTTAGGGTTATTAAAGGTTTATATAAATAGAGTTTAGAATAGTAAATGCGCAGCTTTTACTCATTTCATATTATGGGTCTCATCTCAATCTAAGATTGAGAAAGGCTACAAGGATAACTTCTGGATAGCACTGACAATAAGCTATTAAAAGGATGAATTTGCATTCGTATCCTTTGGCTATCTTAAAAATGACTTGTTTCTTTATGTATAAACTCAGCGACCGTAATTCCCAAAACTTCGGCTCAATATGGAAATGAAAGAAGTAACTTAGGATAACAAAAATACAGGTGACTCTATCAGACAAATCGTACCTCTGCCCTACTTTTGCCAGAGCCAAATGCTCCTGCATGACAGAAGAAAGGGCATAATGTTTAGAGATAAGAAGTTAAACAAAAACCAACATTACCATACAAAATAAACTACATCATTTCTCAAGTGAGACAGTCCTTACTCCCTACCAATATATCCAAGGGTCAATGGTAAAACGCTCAGTGTACATGGTGAAAGACTGCCCACATGTCCTGCTCCAAAAATAACAGCCAAACTGTAGAAAAAAGAATTTTATAAACATAATAAATGTGAACAATTAGTTTTATGAGAAATACTGAATTCTTAGGAAGAAATTTGAAGTTTAACCTGGTGAAACTAAGGGCTGATAATTGGTTCTAAACCGCTTCATTAGCATGCTGTCCAGCCGAAAACAATAAACCTCCAAACCAGTCCCCAATGCCTCCATCAGCCAAAATATACATCGAAGGAGCTTCTTCCTGAATCAAATAAATTAAAATTGACCCTGGCTTCAGTACAGTCACAGTGAAATCAAAAACAGATTTTGGATACATCCATGGTTATCAGAATATTACGATTTGAATCTATATGCACCTTAATGGGTCGAGAATGACGAATTTTACAATTTGATTAGATTTACCCAAAAATTGATTCAAAATTATGGTGCGTAAGGAATGACTGAACTCGGTAAAACACGAGAATGAAAAGTTTAAGCAGTTTTTTGGTTAGTATGGTTCCGTTTTAAAGTTGGAATTGCTTGTCTTGACTAAGATATGGGAATATCTTAAATTGAACATGTAAAATGATCTATTTAATCATAATTGCCAACTTGAACTGCATCTTACAATTCAATTCGCGATTCACAATTCCCGATATTTGAATATTGGTTCTCAATAAGAGTCTCGATTCAACAATTATGAATGCATCATCTTGTATTGCAGAAATGCAAAGATAACTTTTCGAAAAAGTAAAGCATCGATTCATCACCAAATAAGACTTATGAAACTTGATAGCATGTGGAGAAGATAAAAATGAAACACACAGAATTTAAGACAAGAAAACTTTGCATTGAACTCAATTATGCTAGGAAATGTTGGTTCGTAGCAAGTCATCTCACCAGTAAGTCATTCGTGGTTAGAGCTTATGCCACGTCTATGCCAACCAAATTTGCAACTAACAAAGAAACAAAGAAAAAGAAAACTCTGGATTCAATCAGTTGAGTATCTGCTGAATCATGTGTGGTTCGCAATACAGTAAGCCAACTAAAAGAACATAGGAGAGTATTATCCGCAATGGAACTGGTTATTGCAGTAATTTTGGGTAAGGCAATAATAGGAGGACGCGGATCCTTGTTTGTTGAAGATTGGGCATTAATTTTGAATGGGACTTTGCCGTTCCCTGTTGCACACAAAAACTGATTCAGAGCCATAGAGAAGAGGCAAAGAAAAGGTAAATAGAAATCGAGCTCACCATGACCGAGAGAGCAAGCAACACAGTGGTGAAGAAGCAAGCTCATAATAAAAAAGTTTGATTCACAGAGATTGGGAGAGCGGGAGATATTTTTTTGTTTTGCTTCTACTCCACAATCGTTTGGTGGGTAAGGAATGTTCCAACTTTTACTGCAGGAGCAGTTATTTCATTTTCAAACCGTTGATTGATTTTGGACGGCAGAGATTTCCTCTTTTCCTAATTAAAATTAACGCTGTTACAACAAACCCAAATTCTCAATTCGGGTTCCTCCTTCTCAGTAAAGAATGTTTATATAACCACTCTTATTCTTCAATTATCGATCACGTTTTCATTCCAAAATCACCCAAAAATCTGCTCTTAACAAAACCCATATTTCAAAATCTCAACTTTAATCCAAATGTCCAAGAACCCATTTCTGCAAGACCATGAAATCCTGCAATTCTCTGAGATTTGCAAGAAATTTAAGCGGTTGCCTTTCTTAGAGCCCTCTGTTGGGGTTTTGGGGTTCTTGTTTGTTTTGGTTTCTGTGATTTTTTGCTTCTTTTTCTTGGATTTCAGACCTGTTGTGCCCATTGGGAAATCGGAGACCTTTTTGTGGTTGCAGTTCAAGGCGAGTAAAAAGTCGATTTTTGAGCCAAAATGGCGATGTGTGTTTATTTGATGAAAATTGGGTTTGGGATGAGAATTATCCATTGTATCAATCCGAAAATTGAAGCTTTTTAGATGAAGAATTTTGGTGCACTAAAAATGGCAGGACTCATTAGAAGTAAATAAAGATAGAATGTGTAGGAACATCTGAAGTTTTTTCATCTTTTTGTGTATAGTGCAAATTACGTATCGATCTCTGGTGTAAAACTCTTTTCTAAATGCTAATTCGTTTTTTGAATGTTGAAATTGGGATTGCTAACATATATTGCAATTACTTGACATGCGTATAGTGCAATTACATGAAGCTCATTTATTGTCCATAATTTATTGTCCAATTACTTGCCAACTCTTCTGAGATGTGTTCAAGCTTTTGGCTTTTTATGTCAATTGTCCATCTGCAGCTGTGTTGTAATGAGAGAGCAAGCCAAATCAATTTCTTATGTAGAACTAACCTTTTGTTAAGTATAAAAATAGCAGGAGCACATGTATGTGCCACATCATTTCACATAACTAAAGTATGCAAAGTCACAAACTTAAAAAAAATTTGAGTCAATTACGACAACTCATGAAAAAGAATATATAATATATCATTATGTTGGCTTTACAACAACTGATAATTGCACCTTTTCATGTATACACACACCCTTTCAATTGCACATTTTCATTATCTATATAAAGAAAATTTGTGAACAAGAATGGTAGAGTTTTTATCGGTGAAAAACGTGTCCTTGGTATTGAAACACTTTAATTTTCGGTTCTAGGTTTCACAACTCTCAACTTCAAGTTCTTCAATTTTTATATCTGATTTTACCCCGTTGATCTTTCGGATTAGAACCCTGAAAAAGCTTCAATTGGAAAGTTATCATACAACTTCAGAAATTTCCAGAAAATCTTCTTTTGGTGTTTATCTCTTCAAGTTCGTCTTCTTCAAGTGTTGATCCACGTGGTGTTCAAGCGGTTCTCTTCCAAATTTCCAAAAAATATGTCAGACTTATATTAGGTTTGGAGAAATAGACTTATAGACTCTCGTATTATGTAAAATATCAAACAAAATCTAATTTCTATCATTATTATTATAATGAATCACAACACCATTCATGTGAAAAATGATTCTATGCATTTTGCAATCAGACCATTTCCCTGTGGTGAGATGTGCAGAACATGAATCATATGGTTTACTTTGATGCTTCACTGATGTATAATGGAGCCTCGAATGGATACACTATTGGGCAATTTTGACTTACAGGAACTTGTAATGTTTTGTTGTTTAGGTTGTGAGGTTTTTGGATTTTAATTTTTATCACAAAGCTGCAAACCTAGAGAAACTGAGAAAACAAATATTTTAAATGGTCTTTCTGCCGCATGAATTGGGTATTACTGTTGAATTACATTAAGAGCCTGTTTTGGATTGTTTTCTCACGCTGCTTTCCCTAAAAGCTTCATTTTGAAACTTTCCCTAAAAGCAGCAGATTATAGTTTTAGGAAAGCTGTTTTGGCAGTTCTCAACTTTTTGATATTAAAGATCAAAATGCACTGTCAAACTCTAAAAAATGATATTATGACACAACAGCTCTAACAATAATGTCAAACAGACCTTAAATTTATTTAATATTTTGTCTTGCTTTCCCAAGAGCCAAATGCGATTGCGATATCAAATGCAATAGTCCAATAAATTGGCAAAACAATACTTACTACTTCTAACGTTGTAATTGTAAATCACTATGGGACTATACTTGTACCAAATCATCAAACTGAACTTCCCACCTAATTATATTTGAAATAACCAAGTTCAAACATTGATTCGAATATTATTGAAAAAAATTCTACGAATTTCAACATCATCATGTGGAACAATGTTGAACACCGGCATGCTGAGAACATTTCGGGACGATTCAAATCTTGTTGAAAATGTCAAGCTGTTGAACATGTCTTAATAAAGAATGTTTTAAATCTAACCAACTACAACATAATATAATTTTTTAAGGAAACAGTTCAAATAGAACTTCAGATCAAATAAAAATTTCGAGACAAATTCAAACATAAATCAGAATATTCGAAACATTTTCTATCAATTAGACATCCTTAGGTGATAATAACAGAACTATGGCACGCTGAGAGCATCTTGGGAAATTGAACAGCTTGTTAGAAACTTCAACAACAAAATTTGTCTTCTTGTCTTTTAAAACCACGACCATCTTTTCCAAAACTCTTGAGTTCTTGAGAATGAACTCAATAAAGTTGAGGACATGCTTGTACTGACAATTTGATTGTGTTAGATCGATAATCTTTACAGTCTTCAAATGCAACTCCAAGCAGTTGAAAATCGTCTTATTTGAATTCCACCAATTTTTTTCAATGGCATTACAGTTTGAATGGTGACGCCAATCGACACACTAGAAAGAGGGAAGCTAGTAAGGCCACAAAACATAGGGGTAAACATCATGTTTTAAATTACTCATTTGAACCCCACAATACAAGTCATTCCACTTTCATTGAAGTTTGTCGACAGTTCATATATGGGACCCAACAAGATGATTCTTCTATTTGAAATCGAGGTCCTAATTAATTAGGAAGAAAAGGTACTGCAAGGGGAGAGCGGTACCTTTAGAACTAAAGTTTCAAGGACAGGGAAATTTTGAAGCACAAATTCAAGTTCACCAGGGTCCTTATAACAAGGAGAGTTAAGCTTCAGCCATTGGCAGTTCAAAAATGGAGAAGATAGAGCATCCACTCTTAAAATAGAAAGAACCTGCAAAAAAGAGATGGAAATTCGGAAAAAACATTTTGCAGTAATACGAATCAAAAGTTAAGTATTTAGCTAAGAATTTAATTGTGTTCTGTCTGCTTGGAAATGCAAGTATCTAGTAACATCAAACAGTTTGTACTTAATTACCAACAAGCAACACAGAAACTCTTAGATGCTAGCTTTTTCTGTTTCTATTTCCATTTCAATTGTTATTTTCTGTGCTACATAGCCACCGAGTAACATAATAAAATTATATCTTGTTTACTTTGAAAGTTACCTTGATGAATTCAGACCACAAGTTTAGCTCCTTCAACTGTCCAATCCACCCAAGAATAACCTTGGTCGTACTTCGGCACTCCTCAAGATCGCCGTTTCGAAAACAAATAAAAAGGGTGGCATGCGTCAAACATGGTACATTAGTCGGTTTCAAAGCTTTAAGGCTCGTATAGAGTCTCAAATGCCCAAGGTTTGAGCATGACATTTCAATTATCGAAACACAAATTTTGCGTAAGACTAGTATTTTCAAGGATTTTGAAGCAAGAACAAGCTGATCAAGCCCCTCACATCGACTCAATTCTAATGATTCAAGAGACGGACTTCCGGATAAAACATTTCTTATCGCTTCATCAGTCAAATCACACGACTCTAACTTCAAATTTTTGAGAAACCCCCAAGATACCTTTCCATTAGGCACAACATGACAAAAATTGTTTCCAAAATGTCCAAGGAAGAATGACTGAAAAGGAAATTGGGCAACCGGTATTTTCCATTAGAGCCTTCCATATCCAGAATCAACTCCTCCACACATTTCAATGTTGCAAAACGGACTTGAGCTGTAAACTGAGAATCAGTTTCAGGGCCGATTGCAAAGTTGGCATGGAATTTCTTAATCTTCAAGCAATTGTGGAGTATTAACGTATTGTCCACACATGTACAAGAGTTTTTGAATGTTGTGGCGTGGGAATTGAATACAAGAACAGGGACACAAGTCCATTGTTTCAGCCACCGTTTCGATAAAACACCAGTCTGAATTGCTTGTTTGGTAGACGGCAAAAAGGAAAGGATATGGTGAATGAGAGAATCTGGCAAAGCGCTGATCCGGTCTTCTTTTGCCACTCCCTCCATATTTATGGCTGCTGCGTTTGTGTGTTCTGCAATATTCCTTAGGTACAGTGAAGTCAGAGACTTTAGAAATACAATTGAAAGAAAAACGAATGAAACAGAAGAGACTGAAGGCCATTCTATTACCTTGCTGAGATTCCAGGAGAAGCACAAGTCGAGCTAGGGTTCCAAAGACACCAAGATGGAGATTCCGGCTTCGTTATTATCGGCTACGAAAGCGTAATACATGAACTTTATGGGCTTTGGTTCATATAAGGTAAAAGGAAAGATAATTAAAACAGAAAAAACAGAAGGAAAGGCTTACCTTTGATTACCTAACATATTTGCATACGCTGTGGTAAGGAATGTCATTAATTAATTATTTATTTTTTCTTATATTAAATAAGATAATCCAGTACAATTTTCAGCCTGTCGTCTATTTTATAAAAAATATTAAATAAAATAATCATTGTTAAATAATAATAATAATAATAATAATAATAATTATTATTTATTCTTAATTAAGAGCATTTTCATTGACATGTTCAGCATTTAATCACAATAAAGGCTCTTCACCCCTCCCAACAAGTGTATTTAATGGGATTTGAACTGTGTTCTTCTCCCACATACTTAGTCTGTATTGCCAACTGATCTACACCTTGTTGGTAATTTTGATATTGTATCAATAATATATTATGCATTATATATAGACCTAATGCATCGGAACCCTGAGGTTATCCCATTTTACCCCTCGTCCCTTTAACTTGTCTAAAGGGCACCTCCAAACCCTCTAGAGCTGATGTCGATGTGGTAATTTTTTGAGAAATTAAGAGAGTGGAACCATTAAGCTTGCCCATTTACCCTTAATACCCATAGACCCACCTATTTCTCTCAACTATCCCTTCTTCTCCAAAATTAAAATCCGGCGACATCACCATTGCAAGCCAGTCCAGGAAAATTAGAGTTAAAACAACATATTAAAAGTAATCCAATTACAAGAAACCAGAAGTGACGAGTAAGGAATAATAAGAAATCAACATGATATGCATATGTTTCTCATCTAACACCATTGCAGCAGATTGAAATCTTAAAACCCAAATTGACATGAAACCTAAATTTAACAAAGCTTCAAAATTCCCAGTGTCATTAATCCCAAAATTCAAAATCGTAAAACCCAACCAAATTGACATGAATCCCAAATTCAACAAATCTTCAAAATTCTATCAACCCAAAAACCTATGAAATTTTGAAAAGGAAAATAAAAATTGAAGCAAGAACTGAAAACAAAAGATACCTCCTCTCAATTGAAATTTTTCAAGGCGACTTTGACTAGCGGAAAGCCTCAGAGAATTCGATTCCGGCCGCCCAAAATTGAAAAGGAAAAGCTTTCACTGGATTGCCGTCCACTGTACCGGCGATGGACCCGAGCCGTGGCTGAACGACCACGCCGATTTCGGCCGTATTTTGCTGGCCGGCGACAGCGCCGGTGGTAATATTTGGCATAATCTAGCTATGGCCGTCGGGTAGCTTTTTTCCATATCTATAAACCTAAAAATTATATCTCAAATTGAAATCCAAAGATAACATTTACACTCAAATTAAAATCTCCGCAAGTCAGTCATCGTGTTTGGTCACTGGAGACTTGATCGGCACGGGTGAAAGTCGTCGGTTTCTTGTAGGTGAAGAGGGAAGAGAAGAAAAAGTAAGGTGCACACTGGTGAAAATCGTCGGTTTCTTGCAGGTGAAGAGGGAAAAGAAGAAAAAATAAGGTGCAAGGGTGAGGTGGATTAGTAAGCAC
>CAOJBJ013225969.1:0-10958 GCA_948291685.1 Euphorbia celastroides
AAATCCATTACGTGTACAATACATATATGCTACATGTGCCATACATAAAAATTCTGAACTGATTTTTTTATAAGAAAAGAAAAGGTTACACACTATACAAGTGCGAGCCTACGGGAAGAAACACAAGCGAGGTCTTGAAGAAGAACATCCGACGCACTCGAAGTAGGATCATCCAGAACCGAAATACCCAAAAGCCGAGACATCCCAAGGGAGGCAAGGAGATCGGCACACATGTTCCCTTCACGTTAGATATGAGAAATTTTAACTTCCCAATTCCTAGCCAAAACCTCCTTAATGCCCGAGATCAACCCAAAAAATCATTGCAATGGACATCATTCTTAGTCACAACATCAACCACTAAGCAACTATCAACTTCAACCACAACTCTTCAATAGTTCAGCTCCCAAGCTAAAATTAAACCATCAAAGAGTCCCTAAAGTTCGGCTTTAGCCACCAAACACGCTCTGATATTGCGGCAAAACCCTGAAGCCAATGACCACTAGAGTCATGAATAACACCCCATCAGAAGCATAAAAAAGATAAGGGATTTATCGTGCCATTAGTGTTTAGCTTTACCCACCCGACATCTAGAGGCTTCCAACCAATCAAGACACTCCTTCGTAGGCCTAACGAAGTCTCTGCTCAACTCCTTTTGGCATAATCCTAAACCAACCCCCGAGCCATAACTAAAACCAACCCATCATCCTGCCTCTATCCTTCAAAAATGAAAATATTCCTAAGCTTTCAAAGAAGCCAACACACAAAGGCAAACATGCAGCCCTAATCATGCACACCATACCGAGACTCCAGCCCAATATTATCCAAAATCTAGTTCTCCACTGAACCAACAAAAAAGCTTGTGAGATTGTGATCCCGAGCTAAACTCCTCCAAACCTGCCTACTAACAGGGCAATCCTAGAGAACATGAGCAACATCTTCGAAGTTTGAGACACAAAAATGGCAGGTCAAGCTCTCCATAAGACACAAAGCCAGAAGAAAGTCTTAATGCACTTTGGGCCATCCCACTTCCAAGCTCTTGCCAATTAAGCTCCCCTACACAACCCTAACAATCATTACAAATGTCATAAGTTGATTTAACTGAGAAATCGCTAGATGAGGAACTATCTAAAAAACAAGAATCTTCAGTGATAAGGCTACATCAAACATGGATTGCAACAATCTAAAGAAGACAAGACGATGGAATCTTCTTTGAGAAAGAGACCACCTCCAACCGTCATCCTCAATGATATAATCCTTAACCTTATGCTTCATCCCCTCTTAAAAAATTAGAGAAAACACAAGAAGGGAAAGAGGCATGAAATGAAGATCAGTCTAGAGGAACACAAGAAGAATCTTCTTAATAACCTCAATCCAATGAGGGCATCTGTTGACTCTCTTGCTGATAGGGTTCAATCCCTATCCATAATGGCTCCTCCATAACTAAGAGTCAATCCATTCCTTGTTCATGAGAGCACCATGGTCCCCTTCCTACAGAATCTGGTGCATCAACTTGCAAAACTTGTTATTCCAGCCTACAAGGGAGTCTATTTGCTCTGAGAGGATTGTTTCCTCACATGGAAGACACTAAAAAAGAATACATGACCTGGATCCTTCCACACTTTAAGAAGAACTTCCAAGATTTTGCAAATGAACTGAAACCATTCCCCTTGGATATGGAATCTCTGCAAAAGATAGTTGGTGCTAGAAATGTTGGGGATACTGATTTCTTCATGTACTATGCTGCTTGGGATAGCGCTTAGGAAGCACAAGTCCCTTTTCAAGTCTCCTTTGATGCAACCAAAATGGGGGAGAAAGGAAAAGTAATGGAAAGAGCAATTGGAGCTGGAGAAGGAAGTAGTAAAGCTGAAGGTGAAGGGAATGCAGCAACTACAATTGAAGAAGGAGCAGAAGCCGCTGGTAAAAGGAAAGCTGCTGATCTACCAGAGGAAGACGCCTAACTGGCCAAGAAGAAGTAGATAGCTCTTAATGTACTTGTTTTGCTATTTTTTTCTTGTATTGATCTTGAATTCTATAATCGTCTATATTGGTAATCATGCACTCCAATGATGTTAACTAATTGTTAACAACAAAAGTTACAGTGAAATTTTTGATATCTCATAACCTGCTTCAATTATTTTGAAGTACTTAGGCATAGTTTATGGGGGAGTAGATGTATGAATGCCTAGGGTTATGGGGGAGCAACTTGTAAATGCTAAGTGTTAAGAATCACACTTAAGTATATTATTTATGTCTATACTCTGTTGTTGCTTGATTGCTTTTCCATAGGATTTGTTTCCATCAAATGGGGGAGATTATTGGAGGTTGTAAGACCAAATTAGTGTCGGACTCCATAAGTTTGAAGTAAACAAAATCCTAATGTCTAAGAACAAAAATTGAAGAACTAGACTCTACACAGCTCCGGATATAGAAGACTCAAGACCCAGACTATATACAACTATGGATGAAGAAGACCCAAGGCCTGGACTCTACACAACTCTGAAAGAAAAAAATTAAAAATCCGAAGATAATGAAAAAGGACTGAACATCGAGAAGAACCGGACTCAAACAATTCTAGAATCTAGTCATAAAGGAAAAGCTTCGGAGAACACAAGGAAATTAACCACTCCGGAATCAAACACTTTGGAAACTATAAAGTGTATTAGAGAAGATTCAAGCAATCTCCAAGGTACATTTAATGCTCAACCACCAAGCCAAAATATTGAATGAAAGGAGTATCACTAGAAGATAAAAGTGACAAACTGATGGAGACATAAAGCGCGTGGACTTCAGAGGGCAACCAACCAGAGGGCGCGTGAAAGCACACCGCTAGAGTCAAACCATGCAAAGAGGATTTAGACAGAGAATAAGTCTAAAATCCTATGATCTTCCATTGGGATAGGATCTCAAAAATGTAACGGGCATTTATTATGTCTAACAGCCAAATCAACGATCCAGATACACCAATGACTAGCTTTTTCAACGATTAGGATCAAATCTCCTTCAACGGTCGCATTATTGCTCAACCTATAAATAAAAGACCTAAAGAACTGAAGAGGCTGCTGATTTTCGAAAGCTATCAAGAGTAAAGGAACTTGTACTAAGAAGATCAATGACTTTTACCAAAAGAACAACAAAATAGGAACTATCTGTTAGAAATCATTCTTTGTAAAGAACAAATTTGTAAAATTCTTCAATTTGGGGTGAATTAAAAATAAGGGGATTTGACTCTAAGAAATCGGGAGTGATTTAGAGAGAGTAGGGGATCCCACTCTAAGAGACTCAGCTAGGTTGGGTATCCTTGTGGTATAAATCTTGAAGAGGACTTAGCTAGGTGGGGGATCCTAGTGGTATATCCTACCTCAAGACGGGGAGTCCCAGAAACAACCATTGTAAGAGGCTTGGATTTTGCCTTTAAATAATTACTTAGTGGATTAAAGCCCAGTAGGAATTCCGGGGACTAGATGTTGGGGAAACAAACTAGTATAAAATCGCTTTTTGCAATTTCTAACCCATATCTATTTATCTTGAGTTTGCTTGCACATTTATTATTAGCATATAAACTGTCATAGATCCGGAATCACTCTTGTTCTAAAATTACATTACATGCTAATCGGATAGATTAACTCACGTCTATTTAAGTCCACAAAAAGGTCATTCATCTCATTTTGACTTATAATCAGGCCCACAAAGGGACCAACCAGTTTTGTTATAGAGTTTTCAATGTGTATAACTACCGGTAATAGATTGTTCATTTGATTTCAATAACTCGTTATGCTTATTCATATTTAAAAATTGAATTGAAGTTATTCATACTAAACTTTTTTTTATTCCGTCTCTATGTTGATCCTTAGTGCAAGCTTTATTTCATTTGATTTTGAACGTGTCAGGTTTTTCATATTATTCTCTCTTTTTACGCGGGCTTTACACTGAATGGAGATGTAGCTGAGTCCAAAATATGCAATTGAGGATCCATTGGACCTTCAACTTACCTCATGTGACCCAAATCAAATTTGACTGTCATTTTGGTCCTTTAACTTCACAATTTTGTCAAATCAGTTCATAAATAGCATGCATTATCATCAAGTTTTAATTTGCCAAAATATTACAAGTTAGACTAACATATCCCTTCTTGAATTTTCTAAAACAAATCTTTAAAGCAAGTTTGGAGTTACTTTCCTAAAATGTTATATCTTCTAAAACTTTATTTTAAATTTTTTGTTCATAAGTAGTAGATTTTAGTTTCGAGAAAATAGTTTTAATAGTTTTTAATAGGTCAAATGTTCTTTTTTTATATAAAAATCCAATGTTCTTTTATATCTGTCAAGTTGTTATGATTTATTGTTTAGGCCTCTATTCTTTAAATATGACCTATAAAATTTTTCAACTTGCGGCTGAATCTATGCAAACCCGTCACATCCTAATGCGTGACATGCACACATCTAACACATCATTTTTAGTGGTGCTTTGAAATCATTGAACTTTGGAAAATGACCTCCAAAGTCCCTTGATCACTACCACATTTGAAATTTGAATAAGTCAAACCCACAAATTTATAACATATGGCATAAACTATAAAATATCAAAAAATCCAAAAATAAACTCTGTGAAGTCCTTATAGTTTTAGTTTTATCTTCTTTCTTTTCTCGTGAAAAACACCATCAAATTAAAACTTTAACTTCATTAACTTAAAAATTAAAATTTTTTAAATTATTAATTACATTAAATCATCAAAGAAGCTACCATTCAATTTTGAATTTGAATGAATTTAAAAAAAACGAAGCTCAAATAAGCCGAAAGGTAGCTCTCCATTTCTTTCAGTAGCTATGGTCAAAGCTTCTTGTAGGATGTAACATGAAGGTTTCCTTATCTTTGAATGTGTTGCTATTTTTTCTGTTCTGGATATCTATTCATAGGCGAAATTGTGTTCGGATAGAATACGTTGATGATGTTGTTAGTCAATAATAATTTGATTAGGGATGTTCATAACACCAGCGCAATGTGCTCTTACCCTTGCACCTTTTGGAGTTTATTTTTACCATTTGGGAGAACTTCTAGTTTCGTTTTAGTTTCTCCCATCAATTTGATAAAGAGAATTGGATACAAATAATGGAGAGAATATCAATTTGAGAAAATGACTGAAGAAGAATAATGAAGGGGAGATTGATTTAAGTAAAAAATTGAAGAAGAACAATAGAGAGAAAAAGAAAGAGAGAGGATGAAATTTATTTAAATATTGTTCTATGTTCTTTTATGTCCCTCAAGTTGACAATGTATACCATTTAGGTCCCTATTTTAATTTTACTATTCACTCAAAGTTAAAAGGAAGTCACATCAGTAATTATGTCATATTTAGGACATTGAAGGTGTGTTTTTTTTGCAAGTTAAAGGACTTCTTAGATCATCTTCAATAAATAGAAATTTAAATCCTAACCATTTGAGGGACATGAAAGAGCATTTGATCTTTCTAATATAATACTCTCTCCATCCCATTATCTATGTGATATAAGGAATTTGCACACCAATGAAGAAATAATTAATTACACTTGTAAAAGATTAAAATGACCTTCACATGACAACGTTAGTGTTTCTCCCCCTCCTAAATATTGATTTTTCAGCAGTTGTTTATCCGAATTAAATTCAGATTTCCAATAGAAATTTATTTCATCTTAAATTCTCCTCCTAATTTCAATGATTAACGTAGCTTACTCATTATGTATTCCTATTGAATATACCTTTTAAATGTTCTTGAATTTAGAGATGAAAAATTATGTTTCTAATTGAAACCAGTATATGGCGCCATAATTTTACTTTAAACTTGTTTTCCATGAAAAAATATTTCGCAAATTTTCCCATTTTAAATTTTCGAAAATTCAAAATTTTCAGAATACAAGTTTTGTCAATATAAATTTGCAAAGAGTTTAAATGGAACTCCAACTTCAACGAATGATGCTCCTTCTGAATGCAACTCTTTGCCACTCGAATTTCACTTTCATCTTCTTCAATTAAGCCCTTCAATTTTCCATCTTTTCTAGAACTGGTTTTCAAAGCAATCTTGTTCTCTTGTTTTTAAGAATTAGGATTTTAGCCAAAGTTCGATCTTTGGTCATCCTCATCCAAGCAATATGGATGTACCACTTGACTAAAGGTCAATTGATAGCAATCTTGTTCTCCTTAAATATGGGATTGCAAAGAAGTCTCCTTTTCTTGGAAATTGTAATTTCATTATTTTGTTTAAATTGAAAATTGAGTTTTCAGTTTATCACTTTGGAAGTTGTTGTTTGGCATGATAAGGGTACAAGAGGAAAAAAGGGAAAAAATATCTGGAAGGAAGAATACGACATACATTAAGGAATGAGGAATTTTTCATCAAACGACACGGATAGTGGGATGGAGAGAGTAGTATGAAAGAGCAAAATATATTGTTTAAAGTCAATTTATTGTTATGTAAAAGTGTTTTGAAAACAACTGAAAATATTAATCTCAAACGGACCCCTAGTATGTGTTTTGAAGTTTGTGAACTACTAACTTTTTCTTTTTCGGCTCGAGTGTTTATCACCATGGCTTTAACGATTTCTTTGTAAATAAAATAATTATGCTTATAGTAATTACAAAATATAAAGATGGGGAAAATATGTTCTGGTGACCTGTAAAAAAAAGTCAAACATTGTGAGAAATTCGCGTGACACTTTCCTCGAGCACTCAACGTTGACTTTGAGGGTTATACACAACTTTACATAATTTATCTCAATTATTTGCATTGACTCTCATTTTATTACCTCAAACCAAACTACTTACTATACAATTTTGTCGATGGTATACTTCATTCTTCTACTGATAATTTTTAATAGTTAGGCATGTATTATGATTGATTTTTACATATTATCTCAAGTTTTTAGATAAAACGATTCTACGGCACTTAGGTATTAAAAAAGAGAACTAGAATAGAACATTTATTGGAAATGCTCTAACACATAAATGTTGTGTGTGGGATGTTCCTTTTTTTATTCGAACTCGAGGTTGAAAAATTTATGCTTAAATATGCAGGTGTATATTTTTTGCTCATCGTATCTTATAGACTTTTTCAAGATGAACTTTTTAAAAGAGTTTTAAAAATATAACAACAATCGATACACGTACACCTCAATTTATAGGTGGAAGGCACGAGTGCAAAGGGGAAATATTGGCGTCGGTTGTTGAAAAGAGCCCATTTAACGCACTCGCATCGATTCTTACTAAAGTCGACCCCATTGAAGCGATACAAATAGCTTATTTCCACGAGTGAGGTTCTGAATTTGATATACAGTCTCAAAAATCCTTAATTATCAAATAAAAATTGGATTGAACTCTAAAAATCGGACTCACGGGTCAACCCAGATTACAAGAACTCCATTTGACTACTTCTGTTTTCATTTTTTCAGGTATGGAAAGATATTCAGATGCAATGTATTTGGAAAGTGGGCAATAGTATCAGTAGACCCAAATTTCAACAAATATGTAATGAAGAAGGAAGGAAAATTGTTCAAATCAAGTTATCCAAAATCATTTAGGGAATTAGTTGGCAAAAATGGAGTGATTACAGTTGAAGGAGCTCCATGCCATTGCTTTTAATCTCATGCGTTTTGATAAGCTCCAAAATTCCCCTTTCCTTCACCACATTCAAACTGTTATTCATCAAACTTTTGCTAACTTTCACTCCAATCAAGTTATTCTCCTCCAAGATGTTTGTAGAAAGGCAAGTCTTCCTTTTTATTTTCTTTTCAGCTCTTCGATAGCTCAGTTAGAAATACAGGCTGAATGCATGAGGGAGAATCAAGGATTAGGGTAGTTTTGACTGTGACTAAATCTTTAATAGAAATATTCCAATGTGGATACTTGTCCAGTTTGTAAAAAAATATGCATGTTATGTACTTAGTACTTGCATAGTGCAACACTGTTGGCAACTCGAGTATGTCGAATGAGAAGTTGAAAATCAAATTCCATTAAAAACATTTTTAAAAAGTGTGGACATTTGTAAATATTAGAAAAAGGATGCATATTATTTATTGATTCCACGTACCATTTTATACTATTTGTTTTTCTAGATCATTCATGTTAATACTATAGTGAAATGAATGCAGGTGGCTATCAATCTAATGGTGAATCAGTTGATGGGAGTAACAACAGAGACTAGTGAATGAAATGGCAGAGTTATTTTCCAACTTCGTTGATGGTTGTTTGTCTTTTCCCATCAATTTCCCTGGTTTCACCTATTACACTGCTATCAAGGTAAAAAGGCATTCTACTTTTCTCTTTACCACTTGTTAAAACAAAACATATTGTAAAAGAAAAACCAAATTATGTACTATTGTATGCATCATAGTTAAATTCTTTTTTTTTTTTGAGCAACAATGTGTTATAAATAAACATAACAAACAATAATATATAAGTGGCATAAATCAATTGATTTTGTATTGGACGAGAACTCTATTTGTATGCTCACTCTTAAGGCATACAGAAATTCTACACTTTCAAGTTGTATTCAAGGAATTAATTTTGTGTCAAGTATCGTAATTTTTTTAATTGAATTTAACTTTGGATAAACTGGATTCGGATACTAATAAATTTGGATAACTTACAAAAATATATAAAATTGAACTTTTTATTTAAGGGCATGACTGTTGGTGTGCCCTAATTCATAGGCATCGGGTCTCAATAATGTACCACATTCATTATGTACATTAATTGTGTTACATTAATAACGACACTGATCTAATTTAAAGTATATCTTGTACTATATTTAAATTAGAGTATCCGTTGGCATAAAGCCATAAAATGTTGTCCCGAGTTTGGCCGTGGTAACGGATAAGACCACAAGCTCGTGTATTGGTTGATTATTTGATAAATAAGGCATCAATACGGGCACGTGTTAGTTAACACGGGGATGGACCGATCCACATAGCAATGTCACATGGTGACACGTCACAGACCATATTGCTAGGTAGGTCTCAATTATTCTTAGACCGGATTTCAATTTACTATTAATGTGGGATTATGTGTACTTTGATATATTCCTAACGGGTCCTTAAATATTGGATTACAAGTACGGGTATGTTGGGTAAAATTTATGAACTCATTAATAGTAGTATTGAAGTGATAGGATTGCCATCGATTTGATAAATCGAAATACATTACTCCATTTGGAGGGGGTCCTAGATTTTGTCCTAGCAAGACTCCAAATTGCTCTATTTCTCCATTACTTTGTAACTACTTACCGGTGAGATCATTTGGCAAAAAGGGTTTTTTCTCGTTCGTGTTTGTTTTTTCTCATCTAGTTTTCGTGTTATTTTGACATCAGGTGGACTCAACTTAAGGACGACAAACTATCATTCTTTCCCTCGACTCCTTTACTCAATGGTTTTCAAATAAGATTGGAGCGGTAAAATGGTGATGAAGATGAGTTACAACTATAAGTTTACAAGTCAACCTTTACTATGTTCGTGCATAGTAAATTTCTTGACATAAACGATATTAAGAAAGTTGTGTAAAATCTTAAATAAAAAAACACTATATTTATAAGGTATCTGCTATTCTTAGGTAATGAGATTGCAAAATTAAAGTCCGAAAAATGGAAACAAATAGGTTGATGGGATTTTCGGTTGACGGGATAGGTGTTTCGGATAATGTGAGGGTCATTTATTTGGTATGGGCAAGAGATTTGGGTATGACCCTTTTTGCAACAATGGAAACAAATAGGTTGATGGGATTTTCGGTTTGACGAAATTGGTAGCTCTCCTTCTTGGGAAGTTCTTTTGGTAACCCAACCCGGTTTTGTTCAAAGAAGATAATTGATTACCAAGCAACATATCAAGATTAAGTTCAAAAACCTGTAAATTTGATAAGTGATTCAAGTTATGCATTGCATTTCTCATTCAGTTTCTTGGTCTCCTCTTCCAAGTCTCGAATTTTAGTTTCATAGGAAACTGTCTTCAATTTCAAGACCCTAGATTCAGAGGTCAAGGGCTGCTTGAGAAGCCTTGAGACAACTTGATTCCTTTATTAAATTCACATTTATGCGTACATGTTCTCTTAGCTGTTCTTTGAGAGATTCTTCGTTGAGGATCACGTTCTTAATACACTCGGCAAGAATATTAGAAGGGCTAGACATTAGATTCTTTACCGTTCTTTCTAAGTGCTCTTTCTTTGAAACTTCATGATTAGCCATCAAACACAAGTCGACCTTTTCTTCATCGGAGTCACTTGAGTCATTCCTTTGAGGACAAGCTTTGGAAATGTGACCCTGTTTTCCACACTCGAAACAAGTTAGTGTAGAAACTTTATTCACTAGTTTTGAAGACTTACCTTTAGATTTCTTCATTTTCATAATTCGAGCAAGACTTTTTGCTATCATGTCAAACGGATCATCATCATCATCATCATCATCACTATCTTCTTCCTCACTTGAACTTTCTTCGTCTAAAGATCTTAGTGCAAGGTTCTTCAAGGTGGACGGAACGTTGTCTTCCTCTTCATTCGATTCTATCTCATGAGAAATTAGCTTTCCAAGAAGATCATCAAGAGGTAAGGTTCTAAGATCTTGAGCTTCTACAATGGCTGTGACTTTTGGCCTCCATTTCTCTCTTGGCAAGCACCGAAGAATATTTTTAACCTTCTCTTCATTTGTGAAGGTTTTCCCGAGGGAATCAAGATTGTTTACAATTTTGGTGAACCTTGTAAACATTTCCTTGATAGATTCTTCGGGTTTCATCATAAACAACTCGTATTGCCTCATCAACAAACTGATTTTAGAATCCTTAACTTGGCTTGTTCCTTCATAGGTAATAACGAGTTTATCCCAAATCTCCTTAGCACTTCTACAAGAAGAAATTCTGTTAAACTCATCACTACTTAGAGAACAATAGCACGATAGTTTTTCAAAATATTAATCATATCAGTTTGAGAAAACTCATTCTCAGTTTTTG